>OX401407.1:26024496-26230547 GCA_947846245.1 Cerastoderma edule | reverse complement strand
TGGGTCCTGCATGGCTCAGTGGTTAAGATGGTGGACTCAGAACATGGGGGTCCTGGGTTCGAGCCCCACCGAGGCCATTTAGTTTTGGTAGGATCGCTTCAGAGCCCTAGCCTTGTACTGGTGTATCCAGGAAAGCCACTTCAGAACTGAAAAATGTAGGAACGGCCCTTACGAAGAGGACCCATATGGGACATGTGTCGGGTAATGATTCTAAACTAAACTAAATACTTTACAGGGTACTTTATTTTTTAAAAAGAAAATTTACCTGTCATTGTTATTTAAACTATCTCCCCATAACGCTATTGAATTGTCAAGAAGGTACCTTGTACTCAATTTAAAAGCTCCAACAATAACAAATAATCAATGTCCGCAACTGACGAGTTGACATCGTTGCTTTATTGGTCAGCATAATAGTGTATTCCATCTACATCATGATGTGTACCTAATGCTTTACTTACACACCGCGAAAATGACACAGACCGTCTACATAAACATTAGATTATGCCAAACTGCAGGGTGTAATCACCGAATCGATAGTGGAGTGTTGTGGGCAACATACATCTTCTAGCCTAGTACTGCAGGGAACATGAACTTTAAAATAAAAAATGAATGCTGTAGTTCTACTTAAAAGGAGGTTTTTTTCAAATGGATGTTTGTTTAGAGGAAGCATCTTCAGCAAGGCGTGACGAGGGCTCGCATTCTCGATATTTCTATGACGAATTTTGGTGAAAATGGTCTATTTAGATATACTGTTTTATAACGAAATGAAAGAGTACAAAAAGTTCTCTTACCTACAACCGGCGATACGTTGTCCTTTCAAGGAGTTGAACACTGTGTCCAAGTTAAAGTTTGAAGTTCGTGTTTTGTTTTTCGATAGAATGGTTTATGGTTTGTTCAAGATTGGCGGAAATCAACTCAATGAGCGGCAATGAATTCATGTAAAACCAGTCCATTCCATAAAGCCGGAAACACCCGAAGCAAACCCGAGTTTTCTCTTTACAAGGAATGGTTCACTATTGGTAGATATATTGGTAGATAAAGGTTATGCTTGAAAATAAATTTAGATAGAACCAGTCCATTCCGTAAAGCCGGAAACACCCGAAGCAAACCCGAGTTTTCTCCTTTAGGTAAACCGGAAGCCACCTGTTTTTTTGCTAATGGTATAACCGGTGTTAACATAACTTGTTACTCGTACGTATGTTACCGTTATCCGCTCTCCGAGCGCTTCGCGCTCTGAGAGAGCGGTATCAAAAAGAAAAAACTTAAGTGAAATTGTTTTTTCAACCTGATAAAGACCCATTCTCCTGACATATTTTTGATAGCAATCGAAAGGAGTTGATTATTCTCTATACATTTGTATATTCTTTAAATTTCATGTATTGTAATTCAAACAAAAGTTTTGGGAACACATGATAAAAATAAAGTATATATGAATATTGGTTAATTTTGATTGTCTGCATTTTTATCAAAAAGTGAAATTGATGATATGAATTGATAATCTTTTTCCCACATGTTTTAACCCTTATAGTGCTGGACTTCATGCATATGCAAACAGGTTAGATCCAGACCAGCCGCCAAGGCTGCCCTGTGATCTAACCTGTTTGCTTCTCTGAGTATCTTTCCTCATCATGTTTAAGCAGATATTTAAGGGTTTGGAAAGCAGGTGATGCAAAAGTCTATTTTTAGAAAATTACCCAGCATTCTAAGTGTTAAAAGTAATCATTTTCTGCAGCAGATGCAGCAAACTGAGCTCTTTTGTTTCGGGGTGAGGCAATAGGAAACCCAAATGACAAAAAACAAATACCTTCTAATGAGCTAAAAATTCCCTCCTTTTGCCAAATGCTTTCTTCTTTATAGGGATGTAAACAGATGACAGAATATCAGGAAATCAGGATGCTTCAAATACAAGACTTGTCATCTTAACCCTTACCAAACGCCAAATTTTTCGACTGTCCCAAGTTGAAAAGTTTTCAGACGACATTTCAAAATGTGATGAAATTGAAAAATAATCTCCTGATAGGACAGAAAACATTGTTGTGGGCAATTTCTCCTTTTTCCGCAATGTTTTTTTCAGAGTCGTCTGGAACAAAGTGGTTAAATGTTGTTATTGTTTGGTAATGGGTTAGGGTTGTTGTTATGTTTTATTTTTAGTCAACTCACTAATGATTGTTTGTTGTTTTCATGTTTACTTCCAGCTTTGCAAGGCTTCTGATATAGCTGCCATGAGGGGTGTTAAGATGATTGGCGTCGAAGATATCCTGTTCCTCTTGAGGAAAAACAAGGTACCGTCATTCTTGTTTAAACCCTTTACCAAACAATAACGACACTTGACCAGTTTGTTGCAGACGCCTTAGGAAACCATAGTGGGAAAAGGAGAAATAGCTCAGGGAGAAATTTCTCCTTTTACCACTATGTTTTCTGCCCCCCTCATAAGATTATTTATCAATTTCATCACATTTTGAAATGACGAAAATTTTGCGTTTTGGTAAAGGGTTAAAGGTGCTTTCTCAAGAATAGAAAGTCGAAATAAGATTTTGTTGAAATAATACATTTTTTGTATTGTTCTTTGATATACAATTAAAAGTAGATTTTGAAATCATGATTAATTCGGGAAGTGATTTTTTGTCAGTATGGACAGTTGATAAGAAATTAAGAGGTAGATCTCAAAAGCCATGTCCCACTTTTGGATTAAAATACATGTTAATTCACTGTATACATAGTTTATGAATTTTGTTTTCAATGACCATTCTTCAGTGTGAATCATATAACAGTATAGCTGTTGGACAGTTTAAATGAAATAAATTTTTAACTTTTTAACCAAATTTCCTCACATCTTTAAGGACAAAAGGCCCTGGTATATTGATTTACTCCTGTTTTTCTGTCTCTCATAAAATTGCTTTTTTTTTCTAAAAAATGTTTTCTGATAGTGCTTTCAGTTTAGAACAGTCACAATGTCCAATCTGGGTGAATGGATTACCGGCTAAAGACACCACAACTTACCTCACCACTGACTTTGGTTTCACTGGTTTCTTTTTTAGGTAAAACTGCGGAGATTGTTGAAGTTTCTCCAACTAAAGGATTTGAAGACATCAGTTGTTCGGGGTTCTGTAGCAGAGGATGATGACCAAGAACATGGTAAGATAAATAGAGATTAACCTATTACCAAACAAAGACATTTAACCAGTTTGTTGCAGAAGACTCTGGAAAACATTGTGGGAAAAGGAGGAATTGCTCTTAACAAGCAATTTCTCCTTTTCCCAAAATGTTTTCTGCCCTATCAGAAGATTATTTTTCAATTTCATCACATTTTGAAATGTCGTCTGCAAACTCTTTCAATTTTGGGACAGTCAAAAGTTTGGCATTTGGAAACAGGTTAATTTACTTTATTTCAATGATATCAAAGTTTGTCACGAGTATGGTTGATATCAGGTCAAAAAAAAAGAGTTCCGTACGAGTGACAAATTTTTTGTATCACTGGAAACCAGTTATCAATCTCTTTTATTGTATTCCCTAATGTGTAATTGTATCAGATTGAATTATACGACCTGTTGAAGATGAATATATTAACTCGAACACCGATTAAACCATTTCATCGCCATGTTGGATTTTTAGTGAAGCGGGACAATGTAGTTGAAGCTGTAGATGGATTAGTGATTAAACACATGTTCACAAGTGTTCAATGTGCTTTAATCAATTCATTACACAAAGTGTGATGATAAATAACTGAATTTTAAATTCCGATAAGGCAATAACTCTAGTTTTGTATTTTCTTAATTGTAGATGTAAAGGCTGTACCTATGAAGAAAAGAAGGAAAATGTGCTACGACTTTCTTGCTTCAATAGATCAGACAGGTACTATTTATCATATATCATTCAGTTGCCCCATGTGTTTGGCACCTGTAGGATACCGTTTTACTAAACAAATTAAGGAAAATACTTGCTTAAGTCAAGACTGATAAACATGGATAGCGTCTTAAATGAAAGAACAATATTGCATTGTGACACGCCATTGGAAGCATCTCAGAGAGACGATTCCAATCATGTTTTGCATTGCAATATTGTTTATAAAATAAGGGGGAAAGCTATTTCGAACTTACACAAATTCTTAGTGTTAACTGTTTTGTAAAAGCCTATCCTGGTCTGTTTGGAAAGAACTTGCATTTAACCATTTTTAGTTTATTATTGTTATTTATTTATTATGAACTACTTACTTATTTCACATCAATTGTGAAGCAAGTTCTTACAACTTAGATTAATCACTCTTGATTCTGCTTCCTGGATCATAACCAGTTCTCACAGCAACTGTGGATTAGAGAAAGGTCGCAATGTTGACCCTGCTAATCACAGGATACAAACCCATGATCCAGTGGTTTCGTAGCCCATTTGTTCGAATTAGATATTAATGTCTTGAAAGGTCGCAATGTTGACCCTGCTAATCACAGGATACAAACCCATGATCCATTGGTTTCGTAGGCCATTTGTTCGAATCAGATATTTATGTCTTGAAAGGTAGCAATGTTGACCCTGCTAATCACAGGATACAAACCCATGATCCATTGGTTCCGTAGGCCATTTGTTCGAATCAGATATTTATGTCTTGAAAGGTTGCAATGTTGACCCTGCTAATCACAGGATGCAAACCCATGATCCATTGGTTCCGTAGGCCATTTGTTCGAATCAGATATTTATGTCTTGAAAGGTAGCAATGTTGACCCTGCTAATCACAGGATACAAACCCATGATCCATTGGTTCCGTAGGCCATTTGTTCGAATCAGATATTTATGTCTTGAAAGGTAGCAATGTTGACCCTGCTAATCACAGGATACAAACCCATGATCCATTGGTTCCGTAGGCCATTTGTTCAAATCAGATATTTATGTCTTGAAAGGTTGCAATGTTGACCCTGCTACTCACAGGATACAAACCCATGATCCATTGGTTCCGTAGGCCATTTGTTCGAATCAGATATTTATGTCTTGAAAGGTTGCAATGTTGACCCTCCTAATCACAGGATACAAACCCATGATCTGTTGGTTTCGTAGGCCATTTGTTCGAATCAGATATTTATGTCTTGAAAGGTAGCAATGTTGACCCTGCTGCTCACAGGATTCGAAATATGACCCTTGTTTCCCTATGCAGTCGGTTAGAATCAGATATTTATATGGCTTGAACAATGAAACTTCTATGGTGATTGTATTTGGAGAAAGGGGGAATTTATATTCTGCCGCTGTGAAAGTTTTCCATCGATGACAAGGTGACGTATAAAACTAATGATGTATGTCAGTAACCATAAAAAGCTGTAAATAGTCAAAAGTTAAACTAATAATTAACTCTTTTGCTTTTCTATACATCAAATTTTCAACCGTCTTAAATTGAAAGAGTTTACAGACGACATTTTGAAATGTGACAAAATTGTAAAATAATCTTCCGATAGGGCAGAAAATATTGTGGGAAAAGGAGAAAAATGCTTGTTTAGAGCAATTTCTCCTTTCCTCACAATGTTTTCCAGAGTTGTCTGCAAAAACTGGTGAAATGTTGTTATCGTTTGGTAATGGGTTAAACTAACCTGGTGCATTTACACTGTAGGTGAACTTCTGGAGTTGTTTGATGATGAAGAAGAAGATGATGTAAAGTATGAACGACTATTGGTTAGTGGCGTTGTTTAATCTACTTCTTAGTTAAGTTAAAAATTATTCATTTTACATCAATTGTGATGAAAGTTTGAAGCTAATTAAATTCGCTCTCAATGACTGCTTCCTGGATACAAAACCTAGCAATTGTGATAAAAGCTTAAAGCTTTTTGCATTCACTCAGGATGACTGATTCCTGGATACGAAACCGTGTTTGGAAAATACTGAATAATGCCGAGCAATCTTTATGAAGACAACTGATGTGCAAGCGGTCAACAGATCAAAATGTTGACCGGTCAACAGTACTAGTTTGGTTAGATTACCAAATTATGACAGCTTCCCATTTTTCTATCAGCAAAAAATACGAAATTAAAATTCATTGAAGGCGTTAGGTAATAATCAAAACTGTGGTCTCTCTGTGTCAGGGATAACATTTTGAATTGTTGCCTTCAACCTTCAGCCTCGGGCCAACAGTTCAAAAGTCACTCCCAACACCGAGGGACCATAGTTTTGACTGTTTCACAAATGCCAATGAATTAACTGTGTATTGTTTTTATTGCAGAGAGCAGAGCTTAGGTCCCGATGTTTAGACCCCCAGCAATATATGGAGTTTTGTGAAGCTCGGCAAGCCAACTTTGGTAATTACCCTATGATTGTCCTAGACTCATGTTACTGATAACATTCTTGTGGAAAAGCAGTCAGTGGCTGGGAATGAATTTTTGCATTACTGCTGAGGCAATATATATGGATAAGACTTACTGACCTCCATGAAAAATTCGAAATACTGTTAATGATGCATTAAACATCAATCCATTCAACAACCAAATTTATATTTTTAAATAGGTGATGTTTTGTATTGATTGATTGCTGATGGAAAAATCTATGGCAAATAAGAGGTATATAATATATGGTTTATTGTATATTGTAACCTTTCCCTTGGGGGAGGGGGGGGGGGCTTTGTGGCCTAGTGGTAAGAGTACAGAACTTGGAATCACATGGCTCCTATACGGTTGGGTTCAAATCCTGTTGACAGCATTTTGATTTTCATGAGCATAGTCTCCTGAATGATTTGGGGAATGCTGATGGTTTGTTCTACCTGGCTTCACCAGCCCTTATAGGCAGTTGAGAATGGGGTCTTCCTACATCATTGAGAGTCACAATATAACTGAAATAGTGTTGATGTGATGTGAAACCCATATAGAACAAAGCATTGTCGATGTTTAAAAAACATTTTGGAATCTTCATGGTCTTACTTCTTAAAATTTCACCGTGTAATGTCTACTGGAGATGACTTTAGAAACCACTGTGACAAAAATGATAAATTGCTCCTATAGAGCAATTCATTCTAATGGCTCAATGGTTTCTAAGCAATACAAATGTAGATTTTCTCATACTAATTTAATGCTTGTTTAGGCTTAATTTCTACTTTTATTACCATGCATTAACTCTTTACCAAGCGCCAAATTTTCGACTGTCCCAAATTCAAAGAGTTTGCAGACAACATTTTAAAATGTGATGAATTTGAAAAATAATGGTCTAATAGGGCAGAAAACATTGTGGGAAGAGGAAAAAATGCTCGTAAAGAGCAATTTTTCCTTTTCCCACAATGTTTTCCAGAGCCGTCTGCAACAAACTGGTCCAATTGTTTTGTAATGGGTTAAGGGCATATTAAACATGTACCTGTAAACATGACAGATGTTGTGTGTTCCATTTCATCAGATAATTTTCATAGAGGAAACTCTTAATAGGCAATTAATCTTTGATTGTTTGGTTGAATATGATTTATGTAATATTCAGCAGAAAGGAAAGATGTTTTACATCTTTTACAGTTTTCCAAGGTCATTTTCAGCTGACGAGTAAAAAACTAGTTCAGAACATTAAAAAATTTAAATCAATGAAACACAACTGATTTCATTGGAAAATATTTAGCCAAAAGAAGAAATTGCTCATCTTGAGAAAATTTGCTAATTGTCACAATTATTTTCAAGTAAAGTAAGTTTAATGGAGGTATGGAGAATGCTGAGTAATTTCTAAAAATAGATTTTTGTGTTGTCTTCTTTCCAAAACCTTGAATATCTGCTTGAATTTGATGAGGTAATAAACTCAGAGCGGCAAACATGTAAGATCACAAATCAGCCACCAATAACTGGCCTGGATACAACCTGTTTGCATAAGCATGAAGTTGGTTCCAGCACTATAAGGGATAAGGCTTTTGGAAAAGCTGGGCAATACAGACAATAGCTTTTGCCACCCTGGTTTAAGTTTCAGTAAAATAGGGACTAAAGGCTTATTACGAATCCATTCTTTCCAGTACTTCTGTATCAGAACTGCACTATAATGTTTCAAAGCCACCTACTGACCTTCAATAACCTAATAGATTTATCATATACTGTAATGGTGAACTGTTTATGTTGTAGGTAAGCGGTACAAGTCCCAGCGTTTCAAAGACTGGCTGATGACAGGTTTAAACCTGGAACTGAAACCCAGTATACATGCACTGGAGGTGATCTCGTACCTGGCTTATGAGACGGTAGCTCAGGTACGTTTATTTATACATAACCCTTAGAATGCTGGGTAATTTTCTAAAAGCAGATTTTTGTGTCCTCATTTTTCCAAAAAATTAGATATCTCCTTAATTTTGTTGAGGAAAGGTACTCATAGTAGCAAACATGTTAGATCACAGGCCAGCTGCCAATTTACTTGGCGACTGGCCTTGATCCAACCTGTTTGCATACTCTACCTTCTAAATCATGACCCCTACTTCATACTCCCCCACGCAATTGAAAAGTTGTTTCGAATTTCCTGGGAACAGCCTTTGTTTGTGAAACTAATCTGGAATATCTATACTACTATAGCTCTCATAGGTCATTTACGTTGGGCGCCAATGTAACCTAGATGAGGGAAACATGCAGCAAGACCAGGACTTAAATCCAGAACCTCAGCAAACCAGCATACACTCTATCGACTGATCTATCCTGGCTGCTTACACATTTTACTCTACCTTATTAATCGAGACCCCAACTACATTAACTAACATGCATTAGACTGCTAAAAAAATAGTTTCAAAAAGGTAGAAAATTGCTATTGGTCTGGAATGCCCCTTTTGGCATGATGATGTAAACTCACTCCAAGATTTCAAAGCAAGGATTTTTTTTTTTATATGTGTTTTACATCACATCAACATTATTTCAGTTATGTAACGATGCCCGACTCTTAATGATGGAGGAAGACCCCATACTCAACTGCCCATAGGGGCTGGTCAAGGCGGGTAGAACCATCGGCATTCCGTAAGTCAGTCGGGAGACTGCCTCTCATGAAAATCCATATCCCTCTCAGGATTTGTAAAGCAAGGCTTTAGTAAGCCCTTTACAAATATGAAGTACTTACTACAGTTTTGTATTAGACCCTTAATTTCTTCTAACATTATAAGTTCCATCTGCTTATACTTTCAATTTGGTCTAAGAAGAAAAAGAAATTACATATAAAAAAAAGTTCATTTCAGACAACCAAAATAAAGCTAGTCCCAAAGATAAAAATTGTAACTATATTTAATGACTCTTTTCCAAATTTATCACATACACAGTGATCTATCTATATTCATGGATATTTATGGTACAGACAGGGATCAGGAAAGTGCTGGTTTTGGACCGATTTGGATTGTACTGGACCGATTGCAAGTTGAGATTTAATGAAAAAATTGGGCGGGATATAAGACATATATGACATTCTACACACCCAGAATTACAAGATTAATCTGTTTATTGTCATCCCCATGTCAAACAATTGATTTGCCATATTGGGAATCATCAAATGCGAGTCTTCAAGATTAAAAAACAAACAGACCCCAAATTCTATTTATCTTCCGTTTGATCGGACACTTCTAAAATAATTGGTAAAACTAAGAATACAGAAACAAAATAAAGGTAATAATAAATGTTATCATGTTATCCCAAATAAAATGGTTGATAAAGATTTTTGATTCGAGGGTATAGACACATGGCACAAATAACGGGCAGACTTAGCCCCACTCCCAATGTCTCCCGACTGATTTATGTAGTGTTACTGGTTCTACTCATCGTGACCAGCTCCTATGGCTATTAAGTTTTTGGTGATCTTCCATCATTATTAGCGGGGCATTGCAACATAACAGAAAAAATGTTGATACGATGTAAATTCCATAGATAAACATAAACTTGCCTCCGATGTTTGTTGGGAGTGTTTTCATAATAGGGGTTATTGAAGCAATGCTCAGGTGTTTTTGTTTGTTGGAAATTTTTTCTTTCTTTGGCCAAACCAAAGACCTGATAAAGACCTGTTCATTAGGTCTTTGGCCAAACCAATATGAACATTTTATCCCGTTACATGGTGCAAAAGGTGACGTGAAAAGGGGTGCCGTGAAAACTAATTGATTCACGGTTACTTGACACGTGATCTCCCTCATTTGCATATGGTCAAGGGACGCTGGCCCATCGAATTGAATCTATGAAGTGAAACGATAATGCTTGGTCCATCTAATGTTTCCAGTTACAAATTATCGTTGGATGCTTACTTAATTCGAAGAAATCATAGGTATTACTTGGAACTATTTCCACTCTACCATACACAGAGAACGCCATGTGACGTCATTTCTTGCTTTTGACGTCACACATGTCATCAAGATTTGTCTCGTGACTACTATCTCCCTACTCAATCGCGAAATATAAAAAAAAAATTCTCTGTTTTTTCGTTAAAATGTGGTATTCGAAGGTTTGTAATGGGATAAACAGAATAATAGGTTCACCTAATAAATTCCTACGCCTTGCCCGAAAAATTTAACCCATTAACGTCACTAACCTATTATTCTCTATAACTTTGAGGTGTTTTGTTCAATGATCAAGTAAAGATACCCGTGGTCAGATACCAAAGTCCTCGCAGTGATCTCCCTAATGGGATTGATCACTGCCAGTACAAATTTTACATAACCATCTGCTATGAAACGAAAATAGCGTTTAAAGCTAGAGGCAACACCCAAAAATATCACCCATTTTTGCTTCGTTTGTAAAGAAAACGAATTAATTTGGCTAATCAGAAATCAATACAAGAAGACAAAATTACTAGATTTACTAATAAATCTGGTAAAAATTAAAAAAAACAACCCATCATTTAGATTTCATCCAAATCTAGATGGAAATATTGTGGTGGCAGTGATTGATGCAGCATAGCAAAGGAAATTGCTGTGTCGAGTTTGGTCACACACATGCATAAAGATATGTTTTCTTTCTACCACTGGTCAAGTACCAATTACTGTGGTCACATACATACATGTGTATAGATTTCCTCTTGCTACGTAATTCTATAAACTTCAATTTTGTCTTTTTCTGAATTTGTCACATAGAGGTTCCTCGTTTTGCTGTCAAAGCTGATTGCACATTTCATCGAGGTCTCCTTTCTGGCCGCCTTCTTGCTGTAGTTCTGTAACATATAGTAGATCTTGTTGCGTACTGCAGGAATCCAGTACAAGGCTGCGTCGTTGTAAACATACAAATTATCGTCTGAGTCTACTGTCACTCCTTGTGGGAAGCCACCTTCAAACTCGTAGACGGTTTTACCCGTTTTTATGCTTATTCCCCGCACTCGACGTTCCTTCAACTCCGTAATACACAACTCGCCAAATTTCATCGACCCACATATAAAGAAACGCCCATCAAATGCAGGTTCTCCACGGGGGTTGAACTCAACTTGATGCATAATCTGTCCATTGGATTTGAGTATCTGTATTTTGTACCCGATATCAAGTTGGATTTTATCCTCATCCATTTCAAGGCCGACGGCTATGAGAAGGGTTTGTTTGTCTTTTACTGGACAGATTCCTGTACTGAAGCATTCGCCCTCTGTGAAGAAACCTCCATGTTTCTTCAGATAGCTGTCAGGGTTAAGACAGTTTGGTGGTTTCAATTGATAGATCTGGATATCTTGCGCTGTAAGATCGGTTGTCCTATCTTTTGTGTCTATCACTGTTACTTGTTTAGTTTTAACGTCCCTTTTCCTGTCAAAGGACACCACGACTTTGTTACCAAGGTAACAGATGGAGTTTGGACTAGTTGCAAAATAAATCTCTCCAATACACTTAAACTGTTTGTCATACACACGCATGTTTTGGTAACCAATGGTTACGTAGTGTTCATTAATACACACACAACCTCGAAACGTTTTCTCCCTCTTTGGTATCGTATCGTCCTCTGCTAACTCAGAATCATGGAGTGTTGCTAAGGCGATGACCTGTTTCACGGTAACATCGTTGGTGAGGAACTTCGGTCTCGGCCGTGTTTGCGGTAAGTTCCTTCCTGTGACTAGTCTGTGTATCTTGACATGGGTCTGCGTGCAGTTAAAACAGAGGTAGATGTTGCATTCGCCACACCAGGCTTTGGCAGGCTTGTCGAGGTTTATACAGGGGTCACAGACGAGAGCAGGAACAGATTCGTCGGATATGTCTGACGGCGCTGGTGATACAATCACTTGGTTGGATTGTTTGGAGCCCATGCCTGATCCCTCCTTTGGCCTTTAATTAAAAGTTTGAATCTTTAGATAGAAAAGACAATTAAATGAGTTTTTGAAGATTACTCTTGAATCTGAAAATATTCTTCAAACCATTCACTATTAATGTTTTTTTTTGTTTCTCTTATGACCTAGAATTACAAATTTATATTGTTAGTTAGAAAACAATTAAATTTACATTTGAACATAACTGATAATCTGAAATTATTTCAATCTATTCACCATAAATGCATTTTGTTATTTTGTTTCTCCTTTAACTTATAACTACAAACTTATATTGTGTAATTTCTAGAATAATTGATAGTTAACATAAATATACACTAAATTACTTTATAAAGAGACAGTAACATGTTCACATGATGCTTTGTTATAGAGTTAATTTAAATGATAATCTTTGTTTACAGTTATCGATTTAACAAGGTTGGCTGAAAAATGCCTAGTATCTTTTGTAAAACGACAAGGACCAATGAAATGAACCTAAGAAATAAGCGACCAATGTAATTGAAATAGATGACCAACATTGATGTGTATCACGTAACTTTTCTTTAGATAAAACCCTTAATGTTAAATGGTCTTATAGAGTAAGAGATCAAATTGTCTGTATTAAACAAGGCCGGGTAGATCTTCCATGCTCCTAAGATATTTCGTGATTAGACAAAATTATGTATAACAGCAGGTGGTAATTAATTTGTATGGCTGATTAAGTTCATACAAATAAATTTTGGTAAAATTATTGTGACAAAAGGAAAATTCATTTTATCTTTTTCTTATTAATGCATTGTGAGAACTCCATTGTTCTGGACATCTATAGCAGATAATAAAAGAAACATTTGTGATCAAAGAAAAAACTGCTCATAATGAGCAAATTTTCCTTTGGTCACAATGGTTTCTTGCCCATAAACCCATTACAATACAATAATGAAATTTGACCAGCTTGTTGCAGACGGCTCTGGAAAACATTGTAGGAAAAGGAGAAATTGCCTGTTAAGAGCAATTTCCCCTTTTCCCACAACGTTTTCTGCCCTATCAGAAGATAATTTTTCAATTTTATCACATTCTGAAATGTTTTCTGCAATCTCTTTCAATTTGGGACCATCTGAAATTTGGCATTTGGTAAAGGGTTAAGGAATACATCTGATATTAGTTTCTTATTGTATATGTAACTGAGCATAAGATTAAAAGCTTCATAGTGCTAAAAAAAAACCCTGCAAAACTGGGTAAAATAAGTTATGAATTATGAAAGAACAAATTTGTAAACATATCGTGAAACACCATATTTCTGTGATAATTGTCAACTTACAATATTTTACTGCAACTGAGCACAAGTATTACTTTAAGGAATACATTGGATATTGAGTTTTCTTAATGTTTATGTAACTGACTATAAGATTAAACATTACCTGTACCTTTAGTTCCTTAATATCTGACACACATAGCTCCTATTCTAAGCATTTACTTGAATCAAGTTTTAAAAAGTCTTTTATAAATGATTTTTTCTCTTAGAAGTCAATTCTCAACCTCAAGTAAACTAAACTTATTTAATTAACATAAATCCTGACTTTGATTACTTAATTTGGGTTTATGGTTAACTTTTTCTCTTACTCTAATACAACACAACCAATTTAAAAGTGTCACGATTTAAATGTCACTAAATGGAACTGTATGAAAATAGAAACCAATAAATTGTGTTTGCCCATTGAAGTGATTCAATGATAAGCAGTCACCATGTAAAGTTTGATTGTCACTTGCCCTTATTGGTTTACATGCCCCCACCCCCCTGTCTATAGCTATTGGTACAGAACAGTGTAGGTTGACTGAAATTAAGCCCTTTTCTTTTTACCCCATTATCAAACAATAATGACATCGGACCAGTTTTTTGCAGACGACTCAGGAAAACATTATGGGAAAAGGAGAAATTGCTCTTAACGAGCAATTTCCCCTTTTCCCATAATGGTTTCTACCCTTTCAGAAGATTATTTTGCAAATTCATCATATTTTGAAATGTTGTCTTCAAACTCTTTCAAATTTCAGACAGTCGAAAATTTGGCGATAAAGGTATAATTAATTAATCTCTTTTGTCATCTTGGCTATCTTTGTAGAAACTTAAACTGGCCAGACATTTGAAAAAGTTACTCTGCTAAGTGACTGCTATGATATCTGAACGATCACATGAACCTATGTATATACTGTTTGATTTGTTTATATTTTTCTTCTTCTTGTTATTCTACGTACAGGCGTTTATTTGACGAGAAACTGTATAGTTTAGTCAATAAAGAATTCTTGATCTTACATTTAGGTTTAAATGCACTTACTGCAGACAATTGATGAAATTGTTGTGACAAAAGAAGTAATTTCATCTTTGTTACAAATATTTCTGAAATCAGGAACTATGAATGAAAGAGATTTTGAGATCCTTCATAGCAGGCAAGTATTGAGCAGAATTGCTCCGTGTTACGATGAACACAATGTTTCTTTTTACTGGTATACAGTTGTCAATCCACATTTTTGCCATTTCTTTTTATTTTGTGTCTTTATCATTTGTTAATAACTCATAAGTCATGACAGAAAGATGCCTTTTATTTTAATTATAAAAATTGTGTGGTGCAGATAATTAAAGGAACTAGCAACACATTATTAGTACATGTTTTGGTTAATAATCCAGTAAATTACATATTTTCAAATGTTTTTGAAGATCTTGCATGGTTCAGTGATTTAGGTGCTGGTCTACAACTCAGTGGTCTCAGCTTAGAGTCCCACAGTCTACCTCTTGTTACAAAGCCTAGCCTAATATTGTTTAATCCAGAATGGTGTAAAAGAAAAATGGTTGAAATGGCATTAAACCCATATAAACAAACAGATATTTTTGTTTTGTGGTTTGTGGAAATTTGAACAGTCTACTAAATTTGGAATGAGGTAATAGGTAACTAAGTTGACATTAGATTAGGTCATTTTTGTGTAGAGATTAAGGCATGGCTTAGTTTAATTTCAATAGTAGAGCTATTTACTTTAGGTTTAACCTTTTTCCATTTCCAATTAGGGTTCAGTTCCATGCTATCAAATTAGCCTTGGCACAATTTTATTTCTTTATATTGAGGGCTCAGGGCAGTACTATAGTAAATAACCTGAGTCCAATGCATTCTAGACCAGCACCTTTACCCAAGGGCCATGCATGACCCTCAACCCTTTACCAAACAATAACGACATTTTACCACTTTGCTGCAGACGACTCCTGAAAACATTGTCGGAAAGGGAGAAATTGCTCTTAACGAGCAATTTCTCATTTTCCCACAATGTGTTCTGCCCTATCAGAAGATAATTTTTCAATTTCATCACATTTTGAAATGTCGTCGACAAACTCCTTCAATTTGGGACAGTCAAAGATTTGGCATTTGGTAAAGGGTTAAAATGGGCACAGGTCAAGTTTCTAGTCCTTCACAAGCAAAATGATTAAGTGACCAAATTGACCTATTTTATTTTAGTTTTATTTTATCATTTTGGATTTAGATTTTCCATATGAAGGAATGCCTAAAGCTGTTGGCCATTTAATCATGTCATGTCCTTAAAGTATTGGGTCAAAACCTTCATGGCTGACCTTATACTACTTTTAGAAAACCACACTTAACCTCATTTGCTGCAGAAATTTGTAGAAATCACTGTGACAAAAGGAGAAATTGCTTGGTTTAAGCTATTTCTCCTTTTATCGAAATGGTTTCTGCGTAAGATATCTTGTCACCAGGGCAATTTACAGACAGATACCAGGGTGCCGTATAACAGTTTTGATACCCGTCACTAGATAATGTATGATATTGTCAGAAACATAGATTATGTATACTGGTACCTTATACATCTACAAAATTGTTGTATGCGGCCAACCTGCTGTATGCAGCCAATTTTGTTCTGTTCCTTCTCTGGCTGCATATGAAAGGTTGTGCATGATTCCCATGAAACAGCTTGAAAAGGACATCAATCAATCAGCATACATTTAACCCTTATACTGGTCATGAATTGCTTCTAAATGACTTGAAGTTGTATAAAATTCTTTCATGTATCAATGTTTCCTTGGTTCGAGATTGTCACAAGTTACACATATAACAACACTTTTAATGAATTCCTTTTTTCTTGATTTTAGATTGCCACAAAGTGCTTGTACTACAACACTTATTATTATTTCATGTTTCCTTGATTTCAAATTGTCATTTTGTTGTCACAAATGACTCATACTACAAAACTTTTACTTATTTCATGTTTCTATGATAAACGATTTTCGCAAATTCCTCATATTACAACATATTTACCTATTCCTGTTTTCATGATGTCAGATTGTCACAAATGACTCATACCACAGAACGTTTACTTATTTCTTGTTTCTATGATAAACGATTTTCGCAAATTCCTCATATTACAACATATTTACCTATTCCTGTTTTCATGATGTCAGATTGTCACAAATGACTCATACCACAACACTTATACTTATTTTATGTTTCTATGATAAACGATTTTCGCAGATTCCTCATATTACAACATATTTACCTATTCCTGTTTTCATGATGTCAGATTGTCACAAATGACTCATACCACAACACTTATACTTATTTTATGTTTCTATGATAAACGATTTTCGCAAATTCCTCATATTACAACATATTTACCTATTCCTGTTTTCATGATGTCAGATTGTCACAAATGTCTCATACCACAACACTTATACTTATTTTATGACTCCTTGATTTCAGATTGTTGCAATTTGCTATCACTACATCACTTTAACTAACTCAGAAGATCCAAGCTGTTACTGTGTTACAATGAAATATCTACGTCTGGATCATACCTATAACTGTTTCCTTGATATCAGATTGTCGCAAAATTACACATATTACAACACTTACTTCCTGTTTTCACAATTTCAGATTGTCGACCTCTCATTACTCGTCAAACAGGATCAGAGTCTTGCGGCGTCTGACCCCTTATCTCACACCATGCAGAGTGTTAATCACAATCTGAACGAGTCGGCCACCCTAGCAGCAATGATGGGAAGTAATACTCCGCAGAAATTCCAGGGCATCGCATCACCAACAGTGGTATGTCTTCTGCTCAGTTTTACGTTCGCGGAACATTTATGCAAATTTGGAACCTAATGCATTTGTTTAAACTTATTTATTTTACCTTGATTGTGAAAAAAGTTCTTACAACTTAGATAAATTTCTCTCGATTCTGCTTCCTGGATACTACACCAGCACTTGTGCCGACTCGTGGGTTAGTCCCGGCAATATCAACTTATGCATTGTTAAAGAGATCATGCAGGTATATAAACAGACAATACAACAGATCAGTAGACAACAGTGTTTATTGGTGATTGGATGTGATAGTGTCTTTGAGGGGTTAATGTGCTAGGTTCATCACATTGGTGGAAGATCTATTAGGGTACAGAAAACAAGATTATTGATACACTTCATATCTCCTTTGATTACTATGTAGTGGAGGTATAGTGCATTTATGTTACAGATTTAGTAAACCGTTTAATCGTTTTATTTTGTAAACTTTGATCGGAATAAAAAAAAGACCAAATAATTAACAGGACTGTTTGCTGAGCTGGCTTGTTTAGATTGAACCCTTACTTGGGCCTCTCCTATTTTCCCTTTGACAGAGTCCCCCTTCCACACCCTCAATGAGTGGACAGTTGACACCCACAACACCTAGCTCCACTACAGGGCAACAGTTACAGGGGGCCAGCGTGAAAGCTAAATCAAAGAAAAAGAGAAAGGTAAAGAGAGGTTTCAGTTTGGAACCTTTTTTCTTAGTCTTACTTTTATGATTCTTCTCTTAACCCTTTACCAAACGACAAATTTTCAACTGTCCCAAATTGAAAGAGTTTGCAGACGTCATTTCAAAATGTGATGAAATCGGCTCACCGGATGATATTCCAATGTCTTGCCAGATAGCGTTTTTAATTCAAGACACCAACCATCTATTCTCTACATCTACCTCATGCTGTACACATTGTATCTCAGAGTATACTCCATTGCTTAGTGGTTAGAGTACAGAACTCGAAGTCACATGGCCCCTCTCTGCATGGGTTAAAATCTAGGTGATGGATATAGATTTTCATGAGAGGTAGTCTCCTGACTAACTTACGGAATGCCGATGGTTCTATCCAGCTAGACCAGCCATTATGAGCAGTTGAGTATGGGGTCTTACTCAATCATTAAGAGTAAGGCATCGCAACATAACTGAAATAATGATGACGCAATGTAAAACCCATATTAATAAATAAACCTTAGAGATTAAAAGAAACGCCATGTAAAACCCATATCAATAAATGAGCCTGAGAGATTAAAACAAATGTTCTGTTCAGTCTGTTCTATTTCTTTCAATAGTCTGGTGGAGCCCAGAGCTTGGAGACCCCCCTCGATAAAGCCATCCTCATATCGGATATACACGAGGCAATGAGAAGATACTCAAACTTCATTGGTCCTTTTGCTTCGGAAATGGTATGTTTCTCCCTACTCATCTAGTGCTTTTCTTTTACAAATTAGGATTTAACCTTTATAGTGATGGAACCGACTTCATGCTTATGCAAACAGATTAGATCCAGGCCAGCGGCCAAGTAAATTGGCAGTTGGCTTGTGATCTAACCAGTTTGCTACTCTGAGTTTCTTCATCAAAATTAAGCACACATTTAAGGTTTTAACAAGCAGATGACACAAAGAAATACTTTTAGAAAAAATACCCAGCATTCTTAGGGTTAACAACTTTTTCAACAGATTTTGGTACATGAATTGGGATAGTGGGTTAGTGTACCGGCAACTGTAATTGAATTATGACTGAAAGATCTGTGAGAATATGGTGTTGGAGTAGATCAGATTATTTATTTTGTATCAATTGTGAAACATGTTCCACATCAGTTAGATTGATCTCTCCAGACTTTGTTGTTTGAAAGCTTGTGCAGCCTATTGTCTTTAACTACTTGGCCTTTATTCTTTCACTGCTTCTACTATGAAAAAGATGAAAATGAACACAAGATAATATCTTTCTTCATATTACCATGTAAAGGGACATAACTTATACATTATGAAGAGGTAAAAAGTAGGGGTTGCCTCTCTTTGAAATATAACAATTCAAAGTTGCCTAGTTTTTTGGTGATTATTCCAATTGGTATTAAAGTTTCAAGTCGAAATAAAATGTAATTCAAACAATGCAGTTTTTGAAATGCTATGCAATAGATTTCACAACAGTTGCAATGCTTTGGATCTGAAATCATATTAAATTTCATGGGTGAAAGTGTTCAGGTTTATTCCTGAATTTCAGGTTTTTGAGACTTTATGTCACTATATAATGCTATAGCAAACATGCCTTTTCAGGATAATGAATTACAGATTTCAGGTTTTTGAAATTTTTCATCTTTCAACCATTATATTTGTTTCATTTTTTACAGATTCTAAATAAATTTCATATAATTCTTTCAATGACTTTATTCTCAAGCATGTCTCATACAACAGTAGAGCTGCTATACAATTTTAACCCTTATAGTGCTGGAACAGACTTCATACATATACAAACAGGTTAGATCCAGGCCAGGCGGCTGCCCTGTGATCTAACCTCTTTGCTTCTCTGGGCATCTTTCCTCAACAAAATTAAGCAGATATTTAAGCTTTTGAAAAGTAAATGACAATAAAATTTACTTTCAGAAAATATCCCTGCATTCTAAGGGTTAAATGTATCATTGATATTATTTTTTAACAATTATATTGAACAAGTCATTGTTTATCTTATATTTTCTTTCTGTCTTATTTTTCAGAAAATCAACTCATTTATCCTGCCACAGCACATTCTATTGTCTTGTTAAGCTGCCTAACCAAGGAACTGAGGAATTCAGTTTTAGGAAAGCAACTTGAAATGCCACGGCCCCTCTCTGTGATGTCATTTGGACTTTAATGAGAGGTGGTCCCCTGGTTGCCTTACAAAAGGTTGATGACTTATTCACAGTCAAGTTTGAAGTCTTCCTCAATCATTATGTGCCATATTGTAGCATAACTGAAGTACTGTTGATGTGAAGCCAAATGTTGGACTGTCCCAAATTGAAAGAGTCTGCAGACGACATTTCAAAATGTGATGAAATTGAAAATAATCTTCTGATAGGGCAAAAACATTGTGGGAAAAGGAGAAATTGCTTGTTAAGAGCACGAGCAATTTCTCCTTTTTCCATAATGATTTCCAGAGTTGTCTGCAACAAACTGGTCAAATGTCATTATTGTTTGGCCATGGTGAATATAGATCAAAGATTGGAATGAACAGTGAAATCACTATTTGAATATTTGGTAACTATGGAAACTGGAATGAAACATATGATTGACTTATTGTAGTTATTATGTATATCAAGACGATTTCTGCCACATTATTTGACTTGCCCTCATACATTGCAATCATGATTGTGATTAGTCATTAATAGAGAATAATTGTTGAATATTGTGACAAAATATTGCGTTAGATTAGAGTTTGGATGAAATGTAGACTCACAGAATGCCAATGGGTCTACTATTTTTTGACCAGCCCTGATGGGCAGTTAAGTTATTGGTTTTCCTTAATCCATGATGAACCAGGCATCAATGTATGACTAAAAATGTTTTGGGCCCATGTAAAAAACCAATTGAATGAAATAGATAAACATGCTTTAAGGTAGAATACCCATAATCAACCATTTTGAAACATTTTCTTTTGCCAGATAATTGCGGTCGTTGTCAGCATTCACCGGTTGGGCTGGAAATTTTCAGTTTGATACAGTAGTTCAGACTCAGACTGATGTATACCAAGAACAACAGAAGTAATCTGACGAAAGAAATTGTTTCAAAATGGTGGATTATGGGTATTCTACCTTTAGCCCTCCATGAATAGCAAAACATGTTGCTTGTCTTGTAATAGACAAAACAAAGGCATCATAGTTGTCCAATGTTGTGAAACAATTGTATGTTATTCTTTTATTGTTGTATAACTGATTCACATTACATGTACATTTCCTAACATATGATCAGCTAAAACAGTTGTAAATTAAAATGAATGTAAATATGTTAATTTTGTTGTTTTTCATAAATCAAATTCCCTGAACTTGTTTATAGTAAACTACCTGATATGTATAACAACTTCATCAACTCATTTATATCCTTTTAGGGGGCCTCCATAGCCTAGTGGTTAGAGTACAGAACTTGGAATCACATGGCCCCTCTCTATGTGGGTTCAAATCCCAGTGACGGCATTTGAGTTTCCATGAGAGATGCTCTCCCAACTAACTTAGGGAATGATGGTGGTTCAACCTGGCTTGATCAGCCCTTATGGGGTCGTTCTCCATGAGTAAGAGTTAGGTGTCACAACATGACTGAAATAATGTTGACGTAATGTAAAACCCTATATAAAATAAATGAATAACAACACTATTTGTGGTGTAGATTAGTTTGACAGCTTGTGCTTTCCAAAGGTTTTCTTTAAACATGCGAGAACCTGTGGCCTAATGGCTAGAGAACATATAGAATTACATGGCCTCTCTCAGCATGGGTTCAAACATAGAATTGAGTTAAAATCCCAATGACAGCATTTGGGTTTCCATGAGAGATGCTCTCCCGACTTACTTACGGAATGATGATGGATCTAGCCGGCTTGATTAGCTCTCATTGGCAGTTCAGTATGGGGTCTTCCTCAATCATTAAAGCCATGCTTGTGCTCACTTACACTTAAATTGTGAAAGTTCTAGAATAATTGAAAATTAACTAAAAGTACTTTAAATTCCCTTTTACAGAGGAATTGAGACGGTAATAGGCTCACATGATGCTTTTAAAAGAGTAAGTACTTTAGGGTTTGTTTACAATTATCGATAAAACAAGGTCATCTGAGAAACATTTGGAACCACTAAAACCAAAGAGATTCTCCATTTTGAATGTTCACATTGTTAATATTTTTATAAATGGCAGTATCACCACTCATTAATCTGAGCGCTCCTTAATGTTTCAGAGGTTACTCGAATGTAAACAATGAAATTAAATTGGTGGGCACCAAATTTGAAAAATAGATAACAAATAGTGCAGGCGTTATATTATCATGATCCTGAGTTTTTTCGCTATGTTTCAACGTATTCTATCATAATTCATAACTCATATTACCCAGTTTTTCTGAGCGTGAGTATGCTTTTAAGAGACTTGCATTGCAATATAACTGTATTAATGGTGACGCGATATAAAACCCTATATAAATATACATAAATTTGAATTTTTCTGAGAGGTGTCATGTAGTGTCCCTACTGACTTAACCCACTACCAAACAGACGACTCTGCAAAACATTGTGGGAAAGGAGGAAATTGCTCATGATGAGCAATTTCTCCTTTTCCCACAGTGTTTTCTACCCACCAGAAGATTATTTTACATCACATTTTGAAATGTCGTCTGCAAACTCTTTCAATTTGGGACAGTCCAAAATTTAGCGTTTGGTAAGGGGTTAACTGAATGTAGACAGTTCTAACTGGCTTAAAAAGCCCTTGTGAGAATTAAGTCTTTGGGTCTTCTACAATATTGAGTAGAAACCTGTGTGGCAAAAGAAGAGACTGCTTGGTAAAACAGATTCTCTGTGTGTCTTAGTCTATTGTACATGTACAAGTCATTTCATTCTTTAAGAATAAAGTTATTTTTTTAACGCTTAGAATGCTGGGCAAATTTCTAAAAATAGGTTTCTGTGTCATCTGCTTTCCCAAACCATGGATACCTGCTTAATTTTGATGAGGAAAGATACTCAGAGTAGCAATTAGGTTAGATCACAGGCAAGCCGCCAATTTTCTTGGGGGCTGGCCTGGATCAAACCTGTTTGTATAAGTATGAAATCGGTTCAAGCACTATAAGGGTTATCTTTCATTGTGAAGCAAGTTCTTACAAGTTCAATGATTCAGTCTCGATTATTCTACCTTGAGACATCACCAGTACTCCCGTAGATTGTGGATTGACCCTTTACCAAACAATAACAACATTTGACCAGTTTGTTGCAGACGTCTTTGGAAAACATTGCGGAAAAAGGAGAAATTTCTCTTAACAAGCAAATTCTCATTTTCCCACAATGTTATCTGCCCTATCAGAAGACCAATTTTCAATTTCATCACATTTCGAAATGCCGTCTGCAATCTCTTTCAATTTAGGACAGTCTAAAATTCGGTGTTTGGTGAAGGGTTAATGAAATGTTGCTTAGCTGACCCCACTACTCACAGGATTCGAGCCCATGACCATTGTGTCCTGAGACCAATATTATACCTTTGGACCACTGTCCTCCACAAATTCATGCTTTGCAACAATAGCTACAGATCAGCAAGAAGACTAAATTAGAAATATAAAAACTTTATTTACATGCAACAAGTAAAAAGTACTAATACAATACAATAGCACCAATAAACTTAGGTTAAATACAGCTAACTTATATGAACACAGTGGTGATCAGTTATCATATACATAAAATTAGAGTAATTATGTTTCATTCACCTTTTACCTCATGTGTTCTTATGTAAATTGTCAAAGTTGACTCAATAGAAATTGCTCAGTAACTTATTTGGAATTCGTGACTGGTCAAATTCGAAGGCAATATAATAAAACCATAAAAATGCATGAAAAATGAAATATTCTTTTTTACTTTGCATAGAAACTATTGTAACTATAGGAAAAATTGCTCAACACCAAATTTTCGAATTTTGTACCCGGTCAAAATTGAAAATGGTCACATGATAATTTGAAAAAAAATATGAAGAAAACCATTTTTTTCTCTATACCATAGCATAGAAATCATTGTGACAATTTTTCCTTTTCTCACAATGCTTCCTTAAAATCAGATGCATCAAGATGTTTTTGTGAGGTAAAAGAAGACCTCCATGCATCTGGGAACAAAGAACCATGAGGCATATAGTAAACATCACTCATTAAGCAGCAAATGACTAGAAAATTATAACATACTATAAACAGATGTATAGATAAACCAATAGCGCGCTCTTATGTCTTCTTGCAATGTGTATTTCAATACCTTGGTATAGGGTGTATAGAAGAAACCATTGCCCCTCCTACTAGTCCATAACATTCTACTTTTGGGGATTAAAACATATTTTAAAACATTACGAGACAAACACATTCATCTTTATTTAAAAACAAGTATTGGCAACTCCCCTTTCTTTTTGGTAACCAGCAAAACCATGGACCTCTGGGGTCTCAAACACAGGATGCAAATGTTGCGTTCTGGAGAGTGAGGCAACAATATGAATTCCAATTGCAATGTCTCCCCCTTCTTCATGTGAAACAAAAACACTGGCCTCTGGAGTCTTTAGCCTTAGAATGCTGGGTTATTTTCTTAAAATAGATTTCTGTGTTGTCTGGTTTCCTAAAGCTTAAATATCTGCTTTATTATAATCAGGAAAGATACTCAGAGTAGTAAACAGGTTAGATCACAGGACAGCCGCAAATTTACTTGGCAGCTGGCCTGGATCCAACCTGTTTACATAAGCATGAAGTCGTTTCCAGTACTATAAGGGTTAACAACAGGACCCTTGTATTGCAAGAATTGAGTACAGTCTAACTTGTGTTAAGCAACCACCCTTTTAAGCAGCCAACCTGTCTTAAACAACCACCACAGAAAGTCCCATTGTTAGATTTATAGTGTTAATCAATTTGTGGTGTTAAGCAGCCAACCTGTCTTAAACAGCCAATTTACTCTGTCCCATAGGCTGGCCTCTTAACACAAGTTTGAGTGTACTTTATAGCAAGGCTACATTACAAAATCAATCTGCACCAAGTCGTCTCCTTCATTTAAAACAGAGACAATCCTAGCCCATGGTGTCTTGAACACAGGACCGCTATGTTTTAACCCTTTCCCAAACAACAAACTTTCGACTGTACCAAATTGAAAGGGTTTGCAGACGATATTTCAAAATGTGATGAAATTGAAAAATATTCTTCAGATAAAGCAGAAAGCCCTGTGGGAAAAGGAAAAATTGCTTGTTAAAAGCAATTTCTCCTTTTCCCACAATGTTTTCTTAAGTCGTCTGCAACAAAGTAGTCAAATGTTGTTATTGTTTGGGAAAGGGTTAAGGGTGGAGTTCTGTTTATTTAGACTACAAAACAAATTCCAATTGCACTGTCTCCCATTGCTTCATTTGAACCAGAAAAGTTGTTTGTTTGTATGGTGTTTAACACCTTATTAATAATTTTTCAGTTATGGAACGGCTTTCCTTGATCCCCAAGTACTAGGCTAGGGCTCTTAAGTGACTAGTTTCAGGTCACTCCCAGTCCCACAAAGCCAGAGGTGTGGATGGGGCTCGAACCAGGGACCCTTCGTTCTAAGTCTGCAAACTAAACCTCTGGACGAACCAGAAAGAACATTAGCATGTGGGGTATGACACGAGACCCCTGTTATGCTAGAATGGAGTTTTGTAGAGTAGGGCTACAATACAAATTTTAATTGCAAGGTCTCCCCCTTCTTCATATGAAATGGTGAAACCTATGGTGTCTCGAAAACAAGATCACTATGTTTCAAGAGTAAAGTTGTGTGAAGCAATGCTATGATACAAATTTTAGCTGCAGTGTCTCCCCCTTCTTCATATGTACCAGATGAGATTTATTCAACTTTGTGGTCCCCTGCTTGCCTGCACCAATGACATAGCTTCCTGGGTCAATAACTATACCAATGTCATTGGAGGTTTGGTGCTGAAAAACAAAGAAACCACCAGATAAACTAATCCTTAACTCAATTTAATCAGATAAACAAACCCCTATCTACATTACATCTCATAAATGAACCCCTAACACCTTTATATCTCATAAATGAACCCTTTACTCCATTTTATCTCATAAACAACCCCCTTATTCCATTATATCTCATAAACAACCCCCTTACTCCATTATATCTCATAAACAACCCCCTTATTCCATTATATCTCATTAACAACCCCCTTACTCCATTATATCTCATTAACAAACCCCTCACTCAATTATATCTCATAAACGAACCCTATCTACAATTTATCTCATAAACAAACCCCTTTATATCTCATAAACAAACCCCCTACTCCATTTTATCTCATTAACAAGCCCTTTACTCCATTTTATCTCATAAACAAGCCCCTTACTCCATTATATCTCATAACAAACCCCTTACTCCATTAAATCTCATAAATGAACCCCCATCTACATGTTATCTCATAAACAAACCCCTTACTCCATTTCATCTCATAAACAAACCCTTTAATCCATTATATCTCATAAACAAACCCCTTACTCCATTCTATCTCAAAATCAAACCCCTCACTCCATTATATCTCATAAACAAACCCCTTACTCCATTATATCTCATAAACAAACATCTAACTCAACTATATCGTAACAGAAAACGAACCATTTTTAGTGCTGTTCATATTTATATTCGTGATAGTAAGAGATTCTGATGAATACGTTTGAAGTATCATTAGCATAATCCTTTAGAGTATGTTTAAAGATACTAAACAGCAAGCCAAGATGTTGAATTAGTTTTTTTTGTTAGATACTATTGCATTATCTATCAACAGCCTCATGTATTGGTTCCAACAATTTCTCATCACTCCAAATGTTTATTTGTTGTTTTGATTATCATTACTATTATAATGCTATTCAGATATGCTTTATTTCTTCACTGTATTACATCAATACGCAAATAATAATTAACATTATCATATTGTAAACGACCTGCATGTCGCCATTAAGGAAAGGAACCTTATAAGCTTTTAGCTTTCGTTCCAATCCTTTTCACAAAATTGTTTGTAATGTATATAATGGTGTTTTTTTCATTGAATAAAATATGTTTAAACTTACTATATCGTATAAACAAACCCTTTTCTCCATCATATCTCATAAACAAACCTTTTTCTCCATTATATCTCATAAACAAACCCCTTACTCCATTATTTCTCATAAACAAACATCTCACTTCACTGTATCTTATAAACAAACCCCTTACTCCATTATATCTCATAAACAAGCACAAAACTCCATTATATCTCATAAACAAACCCCTTACTCCATTATATCTCATAACCAAACCCCTTACTCCATTATTTCTCATAAACAAACATCTAACTTCACTATATCTTATAAACAAACCCCTTACTCCATTATATCTCATAAACAAGCACAAAACTCCATTAAATCTCATAAACAAACCCCTTACTCCATTATATCTCATAAACAAGCACAAAACTCCATTTTATCTCATAAACAAACCCCTTACTCCATTATATCTCATAAACAACCCCCTCACTCCATTATATCTCATTAACAAATTCCAATATACTCCGATACACAGGCTGCTAAAGACTATGAAAAACAGTTGAAAGGATAACTTGCTCCTAAAAAGTATCTTATCTCTTTATCACAATAGTTTATTTTGTTTTTATGGGTTTCAAAGCCCTATTCACAGAATTTCAATTATTTAAGACTTTCCTGGATTTCACCAGTACAATGCAGGACTCTGCAGTGTCTTACCATAGGACACACCCATAACAAATTCCAAAGCAGGTGTTGGAAAAAGTTAAATCTTTCATGAAAAAAAGGTCAAAAATCAATTGTGACCATTGTAGAAACTCTTTTAACCCTTAAAAGTGCTAATTGACTTTATGCTTATGCAAAGAGGTTAGATCTAGGCCAGCCGCCAAGTAAATTAGGGGCTGACCTGTGATCTAACCTGTTTGGTGTAAATCTTTCGTATCTTTCCTCACCAAAATAGAGCAGATTTTTAAGGTTTTGGAAAGCAGATGACACAAAGTCCATTTTTAGAAAAGTACCCAGCATTTTCATTATTCATCTCTCTGGCGGCTAACCTGGATCTAACCTATTTGCCTAAACATGAAGTTGGTTTTAGCACTATAAGGGTTAAGAGGCAAGTAGCTTTGAGAAAGAAATCATACATGTACTGTGTTACTGGACTGGTGGCTGTCAATTTCTGGTGAATGGAACCGTTTGCAGTGACAGGCTTCTTTGGAATCTGGATCCTTTGGGGGTTGGCGTCTGTGGTACTTCTGTCAACAAGAAACATCTTCATTATAGACCCATTGCCCCAATGGGATTTTGTGACAGACCCAAATTGAAAGGAACAGCAGATGACAATAGTAGTAATTTGAAATATTGGGTAGAAATCATTAAGAGATATTAGTTATTACAAGCAATCTTGAACCCTTTATCAAACAATATCAACAATTACACACTTTGTTGCAGACGACTGGATAACATTCTGGGAAAAGGAGAAATTGCTCGCTAAGAGCAATATCTCCTTTTCACACAAGCTTTCCTGCTCTATCTGGAGAATATTTGTCAATTTCATCACATTTTGAAATGTCGATTGCAAACTCTTTCAATTTAGGACAGTCGAAAATTTGTTGTTTGGGAAAGGGTTAACCCTTATAGGACTGGAACCAATTTAATGCATACGTAAACAGGTTAGATCCAGGCCAGCCGCCAGTTTACTAGCTGCCAGGTGTTGATCCTGTATTGTGGGTACTCATAAGATTCGATGAATACGGATTAAAACTTCCTTTTTTTGTATAGAACTGCATGTAAATGACCCTGGTTAGCCCACTTAACCCTTTCCCAAACAATTATGTCATTTGACCACTTTGTTACAGATGACTTTAGACAACATTGTGGGAAAAGGAGAAATTGCTCATAACGAGCAATTTCTCCATTTCCCACAAGGTTTTTTGCTCTATCTGAAGAATATTGTTCAATTTCATCACATTTTGAAATGTCGTCTGCAAACTCTTTCAATTTTGGACAGTCAAAAATTTGTTGTTTGGGAAAGGGTTAACAAGACCACTGATTTTCTTCTATGGGTGTTTCAAAACCATTCATTTACATTTACATATATATATCTAAATAGGTTTTCAAATGGCTTCAACATTATTTCAATTAAATTGCAGTTCCCATAATTTTCCTTGACCCAGAACTTAAATTATAAAAAAAAAGAATTCCTAGATTTGACCCTTGGAGATCATTATTTTCCATTTCACACAAGTTTCCATATTTAACGGGTTGAATGTCCCCGAAATTAGCATTCACCAAGGGGTGAGGGAAAAACCTGAATGCCCAATTCTTAATGGTGGAGGAGGAGCCTATACTCATCTGACTATAAGCACTGGTCAAGACTGGGAGAACCATAGGCATTCCTCCAGTCAGGAGACTACCGGTACACCTCTTGAAAATCCAAATGCCGTCACCCGAATTCCAACCCACCAGGAGAGGGGCCATGTGATTTCAGTTTCTGTACTCTAACCACTAGGCCACGAAGGCCCTTTCCCCCTTGTTATACCATGAAACAAATACTTCACAGTAAACAAATCTCTCAAAAGCCATGGTAAAGTATAAGAAGAAGCAAATTAGTAAAGAAAATATTACCTCGCACTGGTGCGTTATCTGTGACATCAGCTGTACAACACCGGTGAACGACTCTTCTAACGCCATATCCCTGTGCCTCGTTGGAGCATTCTGTTGAATAAAGTGTTTTATGTGTAATTCATCATGTTTCAAACAATCTAACATCCTCAAGAAGCAATTCTAACCCTTTCCTAGTATTTGGCTTTTAAAGGCACTTTTAGCAGGATATTTCAGAAATCCACTACTGCAAAAAAAGAGCCGATGCTCTAACACAATGTCTTCATTTTGCAACATTTCCTAACCTGTGTAACTACCCAAGCTAACAGACCTCTCAAAGACACAATCACAATTGATCAATGAGTGTCATCCACTAATCAGTTCTACAGTCTATAAAAACACCTGCATGAACCCTAGGTTCTCCAATTAGAATAATCTTTACACCTTGATCATAAAAAGGGCGTATTTATCTCATTTTTTTTATTGTGATATACTTTCCAAGTCCATGAAGAGAGAATGGGTAAATGCATTGAAGAGGCAATCTTAACCCTTTCCCAAACAACAAATTTTCGACTCCCAAATTGAAAGAGTTTGCAGACGACATTTCAAAATGTGATGAAATTGGACAATAATCTTCTGATAGGGCATAAGACATTGTGGGAAAAGGAAAAATTGCTCGTTACGATCCTTGCTATTTTAGACTCGAATGAAACAATGAAGTAAAATTGGTGGGCAATAAATTCGTGAAAATAGCACTTTGAAAAATAGATAATAAATAGTGCAGGCGCTATATTGTCATGATCCTGTGTTTTTTCCGCTATATGTTTCAACATATTCTATCGTAATGTATAACTCCGAGTCTCATATTACCCAGTTTTACAGTTTTCTGAGCACTAGTATGCTTTTAAGCTATCCTTTTAGTTTGACCACAAGTTATAAAAGCAATATGTACATTTTATCATTTCAACTACGATAAAAATACCTGTACATGTTTCTGTCCATGGTTGTTGGATGGCCAGTCAATTCTTCTTTCTCGTGCCCTGATATATGTATTTAGTCCAGTCTGTCTCATACGTTGCAATGTGTTGGTCTCTTGACAGTATTTTCCACTCATATCAACTGGTTAGACAAACCTAGGATTAGAAAGATAACATTCTCACCATAACATCAAACAAACTGAATTGATGTGGAATGGTAAACCATGGCTTTTTTTGTAAAGGGTATTCAAAATACATGTAATTAATTTGAAGATGAAAATGAAAAGCAATTTATATGTATGTCTAAGTATTAGTAATTTGTTGTTTGACTAACCATTTACCCCATAAGGTTAATGTATTGGATCACAGGTAAAAGACAAATGATTCTGGAATAATTTGTAGAACTTTAGGAGTAATCCTTTTTTATGTAACCATTAACCCCAAAAGAATCCTAACAAAAAATCTGTGTGCAAATGATGGACTCCCCTCCGTCTGTAAACTAATGATGTATGACTTATATTAGTCTCAATAACGATCCATGAACGAAGCTTTTTTCAACAATTGGACATTAATCATGCTTCGAAGGCATCACTCAATATAGCAATAGCCTTGGAGACCAGAAATCTTGACTAGACATATCCTTGATTCCTTGGTTTTCAACCGTTTATCTCAATCCAAACCCTTAGCAAAATCGGAATTGTTGCATGTGTAGTCCCGTGTTACAGAATCAAGAAAATCGAATTCACTCATTTTATATCAGGGGGTTGAATTTAGAGGAAAGCATCTGGCTAACCGGGAGCACTGACCTTGCCTCATAAAAGTGAACAGATTGTTGATGGTTATTGAATTGTTTCATGAACTTAAGAATTGTTTGGGGTTATTTATTAGCCAAAGTAATTTATCTTAACTTATATTCCTTCTGCACATACACCAAATTCGAAGCTTAGGGGTTGAAACCAGAGCAAGACAGGCTATATGCACAATTAAAGAAACAAAACAAATTTGACCCGATTGAAAAATATTGAGAAATTTTTGTATCGGGCCCCATCAGAAAAAAGAAAACAATCTTCACGTCGAATTATTTTGACTAATAAAGAACAATTTAATCTTTAGCACATAGGTTAAGAAAAATCACAAGCAAAAATAAAAAAAAATCTTCATCATACATGTGATATTTTTCATTGCTAAGTTGTGGATTTTCTTTGTATGCTTCTACAAAAAGTCATGACACTAAACTCAATGCTGCATAGAATAATATGAGTGAACAAACACGACAGTTGTGCGAGGTTGTGATCCATAGACAACAAAGTCAACTTCTGTGGAACTTCTGTTTACATTTCGACATTTCCAAAAGTATACATTTATTCCATATGCGATTTATATGTAGAGAGCTCGGATTATTCATGGGTAGGGCTACATCAAGTCCAAATATTGCTTCTCAATCTGAACACATCAGGTTTATCCAATGAAAACACCTCTGAAATAATAGAGATGACGCCATATTGTTTCCCGCAAGAATGACGTCACTTTACTTTCGTTTTCAAAAATAGATCTTAAATGTGAAATCTAAAAAGTCATTTAGTTTGATTAAGGAAACAACTATATATTTCACGACTTATTATTTTGCCATTTTGTATGAGTTAGGCTACCGATAAAAAATGATTTGAAAGGATGTCAAACACTTCCATGCATATTGAACTACATAACGTGCACGCTTAGAAAATGTGTTATACACCGGGACCGATTTACCCGAAAAATTGTAACCCTTCACTTATATCCGTGGTGCATTTCACAGCTCACGGAAATGCCCGAGTATAGTTCCGATTTCATTCGGGCAAGATGAGTTCAGATTTAGGTGACATATTAATTTGACCGTTATTTGAATAACTCGTCACTGTTTATTGTCAGCTTTTTCAACATTTCTGGTTTACTAATCCTTTATTAATATACACTGTCCCTTAAATGTAAAAAAAAACCCAATCTCACAGTTTGAGATTTTAATCCTTTTTTGTTAGAAATAAAGAGTATTGTATCTGTATTTAAGTTTCTGACAATACTAAATAGTATCATACATACTTGTGAAAAATGGGGAATAATACACTTATGCACTTTAGACGGGTGATGGACTAGGCGTACCATTGCCTTAGTGTATCAGGTCTTAGCGTACCATTTTCAAACTACAAACATGCAAATCTAATTGAAGATTGGACTTTTATTAATCGAATTGGCTTTGACGATGCCACCAATGAATTTACAAAAACATTTATAGTTATGTTCCTATTTAAAAAGGGAGACACTTCAGCAGTAAATTACCATCCTATTCCATTACGTACTAAGCTGCCTCAGTAAATAATGGAAATATGTGTTTACAAATAAATCTATAATCGCTTACCCTTAAACAAACCGATTCATCCGAAGGTAATCAGTAGTTTAGACCTAACTACGCGCTACTTTCTCGTTTTCTATGCCCCATCCAAAGCGCACTCATGCAATATTGCACATTGTAGGTAAGTACGCTGGATTTTCATCTCCATCCTTTCAATTCATTAATTACCAATTGCTATGGACGTTTGTAATTACGTACTATATTATCTAGATTCTTATGTTTGATATAGGAAAATAGTGCTTAATTAAATTTGAAATATTAGCTTGAAAATCAAATGATATATAAAATGGATGTGCATGTTTTTCATAAGCATATATAATCAGAAAACACCTTTAAAAAGGATAAGAGAATCCCATGCCAATGCTGCAATATGATATGAGTAATACTTTTAATTCAACAATTACCAATTGATTGAAACGATCAATCACTCGGCACACGTGACTCAAAATTATCAAATTGACCATTAGCCACCTAAATTGCATGAGACATACAAACTGTCTGACGTTGAACACTATTTTACTAACGATTGTTCGGAGAGATCGCACTGTTCCTAGTCTAAATGATCCAGACGTAGATATTTTATTTTACCTGAGACATAGATAACTTGAGATAACATGTTATCTATGTCTCTGATTTTACACAGTTACAGTTTTGATCATCTGATCGAATTACACTGCTACCTGAATTGAGGCACTTTTAGTTTAAACATAGTTAATTCATCGAAATATACATACTATACATAGATATCAAGTTATCAGACTTTTCCGGTTGTAATTCTTTTATTACTATTTTGTCTTTGGTTCCACCCGATTTGAGCCACTCATTAGGCGAGCACGTTACCTCAAGATGTTATCTTCTATTTATTTATGTACAGCGCTCACTCTTGAACATTGTAGTGTACATGTTCCCTGGAGGAAATGCAAGTAATCTGTCTTGCCAAATGCCACTTAACGGTGAGAAAGATGAGGATCTAACCTAGCTTTACAAATCTTTAGTCCAAAAGCTAGCAATTACATCACCACAAATCCTTACGATACACTTAGATAATTAGATATATCTGAAATAGATAAAATCGTTCTTAACAACTGTGACAAAGCATGGTCTTTGACAGGAAGTCGTTAAAGAGACTCTCTCGGATATTGAGATATGAACTTTTGTTTCAAAATAAACTGTCTTCTACCGTTAAATTAACAAATTAACATACACTTCTAAAATTATATACTACAAGAGTATTACCAGCTTCCCAACCCTACTTATAAATGTACAGAAAAGATAAAGAATATTAAAAAGGCCGATATTGCAGACCGTTTAAACGGATTATTTTGTGAACAACGATCTAAATTTAGAGTAAGAGGTGGTAATTTTGAACACCATCGTCACGTGGGTCTTCGGAAACGTTCGCCACGGATTCCCATTTACGCAACATTTCTGTCAAGCGAAATTTGGTCGATAAAGGAGGAATTAAAATTGCGAAAAACATTGATATATTGAATCTTGCTAAATTCGATAAGGATTTAATGAAAATAGAAACTCTGACTTTCTACAGTCTACTCTCTAGACCGTATTATGCAAATGTATTCTTTTTTCTCTTTTTGTCAGTTTTCTTTTTACATTTTTAAAAAAAGGCTCGTGAAAGGATAATAATATTGTATCAAACTACATTATTTGGTAAGCTTTTGGTCGGATTCAGATAATTATCACAAAGAAAATGAAGTCCATCAGCACAACTTAAAAGCTTATATTTCAGATTACCTGATTTTACACCTCTGGCCTGGTTGCATGATACACAAATTCTTGAATAGACTAATCAGAATTCGTTATATTCAATATGAAAACAAACAGATTGTTGATAAACATAAATGAATTGGGGACAACTATGTTTTCTAAGCATTCATTAACTTATACTAAAGGATATTATCAAATAAAGTCTTACAGCATTCAAAAATTGATTTTCATGACTTATTTTAACATAACAAAATAACTCAGTAATTTATTTGTACTCACATCCTTTCATGTGCCTTTAGGCGACTGTCACTTATTTCACAATGCCGAGCATGCTGTTGTCTTTATTTGAATTTTTGATGTATGCATACCTTTGGTTAAATGCGACCAACATGGTACTTTGAGCGTATGGGATAAAAAGCAGTCATTGAAACCGTGCCGATCTGATGGAGTGGCCTCCCCTGCCCATTCGATGCTCTTCCAAATGGAGGTAAACGATCGATCAATAAATTGATTTTTCTAGAAATGAAATTTCTTCTTTGTCGGATATTGATTTGCATGGGTTGAACGGGAAAATCTTCTGAACCTGAAGAAACTGGTATTTCATTCGATTAGACATTGATTAAAGTAAGAATTTTCGAAAGTTTCATTGATAAAAATCCAATATTTTGTATTTTGAGCTGTTACAGATGCTTGCTTCATCGCGGGAAATCAATATCTAGTTTTGCGCATTCTGTTACGTCCTCATTTGAAATGCAAAATGCAACATGTTTATATTGCATTGCAGTTACTTGTAACACTTCACTTCTCTAACGATCTATGAACAAGTGGTTTTTATTCATTTAACATGTTTTTATAAATGCAAAATCAGGCAAAACATAGCTTGACCTTTTGTAAATGGATAACTTTAAGGAGACAGGCTGATTCATCAATTATTAAAGATCATTTGCATAAATAATTGTTTTACCCTTCACATTTATCAAAACTGTTGTAAATATTTAATTTAACACCTTCACTCATGTATTTATGAATATTTTATTTAAATATGCAGGGGAAAACCCTGAAAAAAACATTGCAACTTATGGAGACATTTCTTAACACACTAATCCCCAACTCAGTCTTTGTCACACAATATATTGATTCTATTAAGTGTCATGGAGAAAAATGTTGTTTTCCATATGTCATAAAAATGTGTCATCTGCATCTGGTATTTATCCATTATCTTTCTTTCTCTAATTTCTTTTCCATTTCAAGAATGTAGTCATTTTTTATAGCTGTGAAAAACAACGAAGATAAAAATCCTATGAAATTAATTAACTTGATAGTCAGGCTATCTATTGAACTTTGATGATTACAAAAAATAAAGGGTTAACCCATTACCAAACAATAACGACAATTGACCAGTTTGTTGCAGACGACCCTGGAAAACATCGTTAAAGAAGGGGAAATTGCTCTTAATGAGCAATTTCTTCCTTTTCGACTATGATTTCTACCCTATTTGTCAATTTCTTCTTCTTCCAATTACTGAGCTGGGTTCTCTAAGGAACGTATGTAGCTCAAATTTTTCATCACATTTTGAAACGTCGTTTGCAACTCTGTCGATTTGGGACTGTCAAAAATTTGGCGTTTGGTTAAGAGTTAAGAGTAAGATCTAAGAACATCTCTGGATATAGAACTTTTGTTTTGCAGTTAAATGAAAATTGTTGTTGGAAAAGGAAAATATTGTTCACACTAGAATTTGTTTTCAACAAAACAACTTTTTAGTTCTTCCCAGTTAATAAAGAGGATTTTTGTGAGAGAACAGTTGAAGATAAACAGGAGTATAAATCAATATATATGTATATATATAGAACAAAAATAAAATCCTTTACACGCCTTCTATGTTTTAAATGATTTAATTTGTATATTTAAAGAAATAAAACGCCAAACATGTCTCGCCTAACGGCTCCTCAGTGGCATAACGTCGTTGACATATGACGTGATGTCAATATTGCATACCATATGTATATATATATATATATATATATATGTATGTCTTACGAAAAGCAACTTGAAGAGTTAGTTGAAGACTTTCAAAGTAAGTCCTTATTATAGTCGTGGATTGAATCCTAAAAATGTTTCCCATTTACTCTCAGACCCCCTTACAAGGTATGGTATTATAAAGAGCTATGAAATGTATATACTGATATCAACCTATAAGACAATTATGTAAATACTATGCGGACATGTATAGTAGAATACGTCACAATGCTAAAATGGTGTTTGATTCAAGGTTCCAATAATCTTAGAAAGTCTAAATTGAAATCATAAAAATTGTCCTTGCCCTAATGGGGCTTTTTTTATTTGAATTGGGAAGAGCCCTTAAAGCCTGTTAATTTTGGTAAAATAATATCACTGAAATTGTTGACTTGGGAAACCAAAACGCTGGTGTGACTTTGAATTTTTGGGAAAACTACATGATTTTAAAGAAATGACTAACTGTGAAGGTGCCTTTTATGGGCCCCTGTTAAATAACATAAAAATGCTCTGCCAAACCTTAAACCATTACAAAACAATAATGACATTTGACAGTTTATTGCAGACGACTCTGGAAAACGTGGTGGGAAAATGTTTTCTGCCCTATCAGAAGATTATTTTTCAATTTCATCACATTTTGAAAGTTCGTCTGCAAACACTTTCAATTTGGGACAGTCGAAAATTTGTTGTTTGGGAAAGGGTTAAACCAATACCAAACAATAACCACATTTGACCAGTTTGTTGCAGACGACCCTGGAAAACATGGTGGGAAAATCTTTTCTGCCCTATCAGAAGATTATTTTTCAATTTCATCACATTTTGAAATGTCGTCTGCAAACACTTTCAATTTGGGACAGTCGAAAATTTGGTGTTTGGTAAAGGGTTTATTGATCTGTTTCAGGCCAAGTAGGATGGATCTCATTGGGAATGCTAACATAAGGCAGGCTATTGAAGATCTTCAGACATATCCAGAGTACAGGAAAGTTCTGAGTGTACTGCTGAAGAATGAAATTTATCTGTTGGTGAGTATCAATGATTAAATAAATCCTTTATTTTATATTGCTTATTGACTTTATTCATTCATACAGTGATTTTATTCTAAAATAAATCAATAGGCTTTTTTGACCAAAACTTAAAAATCAATGGTTTTTTTTTTATAGAAAAATTATCAAAATGAATGAAAGTAATGAGTTTTTGGGAAATTTTATGAGATTTTTTGGGCAAAAAATTATCACTGTTCATCTGAATTCTACATCACTTTAACATTATTTCTGTTATGCAAGTTTGTCATAAAGAGCCGGCTGCCGGCCAATTTGACCTCTTCATATAACTTTTTGTTCGGCTCTAATAACAAAAAATATGATAGAGGGTCATAAGTAACTCTTACCTGTTGTTGGCTTTTGCTTCATTGTCCTCCTCAAATCTAAAGTTGGTCTCTTACTCCAAAAATTAATGATAACCCTGGTTATGTTTCGATGTTCGACTCTAAAGGAAGACACTGTACTCAACTGCCCATAAGGGCTGAACAAGCTATGTAGAACCATCGACATTCTGTAAGTCAGTCAAGAGACTACCTCGCAAGAAAATTGATATCCCTTACCTGGATTTGAACTCACAAATTAAGGGGCTATTTGATTTCAAGTTCTGGGTGCCGTTTTACTAAACAACTTAAAGTTTCTGTGTGCCATAGGATAATTTTTTTAAACTTTCAAGAATATAGATTAATTTAACATTTCAGCAGAGAAAACAATAGCATAAAAGATGAGTTTTGACATTTTTCATTTTATAAAAATCTGAGGGAAATCGGACATAATCTAAATATAGCTTCAAGCCATGAACAACCGGTCACTTGGCGCTCACGTGATACTAAGACTACATGCTGAAAACAAAAATGGACGCTGACACTAGTACCTTCTAAGTTTGGCGTACATCATCACGTGACAATCATTTGACAGCCAATGTGACGTTACTAATTACCATATAGCTGTAGTGACATACAAAAGTCGAAGCCATGTGGGTTTTCTGTCAATATCTTCATTTATACTGAGATTTAGGCGATTTCTTTTTTATTGTATGACGTCCAGGATCTTTAAGGAAAATATTTGCTTAAGTCATAACTAATACACATGAAGACTATCTTCAATGAAAGTACAATATTGCTATGTTACACGTCATTGGAAGCGTCTCGGAGAGACGATTCCAATGATGTGTTACTTTGCAATATTGCTTCCCCCATAATGTTAACTAAGAGGAATTGTTGTTTTAGACTTACGCAAATCTTAAGCGTCAACTGTTTAGTAAAACGGTACCCTGGACACTTACCAGTAGACAACATAGGCCCCTATCTTATACTGGGGGGTTCATTGTAACACTACAGTGAGTTCTTCACATATTTAGGACCTTGCTATAATAGTCTTGCAGTAATACACCAATATCCATTTTAAAAAATCCCTTACTGCATAATATCTCACTTTGTGCAAAAGTTAAAGAAATTGTTGTGGCAAAAGGATAGGTTGCTCCTGATGAGTAATTCATCCTTCTGTAAAATTAATAAATAATGGCTTTTGATTTTTATCAAGTCAAAAATTTCTGAATGGATTTATGCATCGTTAGCAGATATATGGAAGAAACATTTGTAACAAAAGAAGAAATTGCTTGAATATTAATGCATGGGTGAAAGTGTTTAGGATTATTCCTGAATTTCGGGTTTTTTAGACTTTTGTCCCTATAAATAATAATGCTATATCAAACATTCCTTTCCAGGATAATGAACTACAGATTTCAGGTTTTTGAAATTCTTCAACTTTCACCCATGTAAATTATGCAAACAAGTCTTTTCCGTTTGGCACCCTGCTTTCTATTAAATATGATAAAGAAACCGTTATTTTGCTTACTTTATAGCTGTTACCTGATGCTTTTTTTACAATCGGCCTTTAGAGACAATTGGAATGAACACCTACCCCATTGGGTTCGATGGATTTAATGATACAAAAAACAATGAAGTTAGAGGTGTATACCTCTTAGACGGAGGCTTCATTAACCCTTTCCAAAATGCCAAATTTTCGACTGTCCCAAATTGAAAGATTTTGCAGACGACATTTCAAAATGTGATGAAATTGGAAAATAACCTTCTGATAGGGCAGAAAACATTGCGAGAAAAGGAAAAATAGCTTGTTGCGAGCAATTTCTCCTTTTCCCACAATGTTTTCTAAAGTCGTCTGCAACAAAGTGGTCAAATGTCGTTATTGTTTGGGAAAGGGTCAAGAGCTGGGATTTCCCCCCGGCTACTTTAACCAGAAAAGCCTGTTGCTTTGTTCAATTTTATGATAAATCTACTGATGATGTCCCCCAAAACCTTTGCCCCCCAAATCCTCCTCCTACTACAAATATTGATGAAACCCCTACTTAGAACAAGCCTCTGAACAAAGCATTTAAGGTTTTGGACTAAGGTGTTGGACTAAGGGTGCGTCAGCACCTTAGTCCATTGAATTTACTTAACACTTTTTGAGGGACGGTACACAAACAGCGGTCTGACCCCAATTACTCATTAAACATCCACATTCACTGTGCGGACTAAAACCTTCTTTGAACTAGGAATGTAGTCGGGATTTACTTGCTTTGCTTTGCTCTTTATTAATACTGTCAAACTTACAATCTCCATGTCTTACGTAGCCTTTGTAAGTTACGGTTTTTGACGGCTATAATGTCAAGTAAACATAGACACATCACAATGGTTTAGTCTAAAAATAGGTACCTTTTTTAATACCTTAAAAACATACTCAAGAGAGGGACTCAATTAGCTTGAAGCTTTTGTCCGAATCCTATAGTAAAAATCTTTTAAATCAAAATATGTTTAAACCCTGAAAAGCACCACCTATGATACCTACTACCGCTCAATAATGGACTCAGTGACTTAATATTTTTTGCAGCTACAGAGATTATCCGAAACTGGAGAAGAAAGTATAGTGATGACTGCAAGCGTTTCGGACGGTTCCATGTCAGTGATTGGCTCTAACTTCGGTGAGAAATTCGTACTGGAACCAGGCAATGCAGTTAACCTTGTAACAGGATTCAAAGAGCAGTTTGCCAGATATTGTCACAGTGGTGCAGGTTTGTGTGACGCTTTTAACCTTAAACTTAAGAATTCAATCATTGATTACGATAAGGGCTATGTTCGAGTCTTTTGTTAATGGTATTTCAATAATTATGATGCCCTTCACAATCATATTGTTAACCCTTTCCCAAACAACAAATTTTGGATTGTCCCAAATTAAAAGAGTTTGCAGACGACATTTCAAAATGTGATGAAATTGAATAAATTTCTTCAGATAGAGCAGAAAACCTTGTGGGAAAAGGAGAAACTGCTCCTAGTGAGCAATTTCTCCTTTTCACACAAGGTTTTCCAGAGTTATCTGCAACAAAGTGGTTAAATGTCGTAATTGTTTGGTAATGGGGTTAAAACATTTTTTTAAAGAAGATAAACAATGTCTTTGTGTCAGAAGTTTCTATTCATATCATGACTTTTCTTGAATTCACCAGTACTAGGTCAAGGCTCTTAACGGTCTTGCCAAAAGGCATTCCCATGAAGTTGGTGGTGCAGTAGTAATCAAACTAATTTGACGAGATCGGAAAATATTGAGAAAATTTTGTATCAGGCAATATCTCCCGTCACTTTCGAACGATTCATTTAATGGAGGACAAATGCGACAAAAAATTTGTCGCACCATGTGAAGAGCCATATTGTCATTGTTATTGAAAATTATCAAATTATTTGGTGGTATACTATAACATTGGACATTTAGAAATATAATTTATTTAAGATCGGACATAAAAAATAATAATTATTTGATTGTGGCTGAATATATAGGGTAATTACGGTTTATTTTACATAAATTGTCTTATCAATTGACTTTGAATGGCCATTTTGTGCTTTAATCCAAAAATCAGAATTCAAATGTTCCGACACTATTTGGATCCTTCGAAATTTCGACTTTGATTGCCCCATCAGAAAATAAAAAGCAATCTTCACGTCAAATTATTTTGACTAGTGCAGTAGGAGATTGAATTGTGGAACCCACAGTTGGAAGTTTTATCCACTGGATGGCCCTGAAGGACCAGCAGTTTTAATGAAACAATTCTTAGAAAGAGAAGAGATTTCTCCTATGAACAATCACTCCTTTTTAGCTTGACTTTTCTAAGAATAAAGAGACTATTCAACTGGGTAACGTTTTACTAAACAGTTTATACTTAAGATTTGCGTTACTCTTAAACAACAATTTCTTTCATTTCAATATTGGGTTAAGCAATATTGCAAAGTAACACATCATTGGAATTGTCGCTCCGAGATGCTTCCAATGATATGTCACATTGCAATATTGTGTTTTCGTATTAGATATTATACATGTTTATCAGTTTTGACTTGCGCAAATATTTTCCGTAAATCATAAGTAAAACGGTACCCCGGGTACCAGCGTCACACTTTGAATGAAGTTTTGCATGCAAGTTTGTATCTCATAAACTACTGTAGGGAAAGAAGCTTCACACATGTGTTCAATAAGGTCACACATTGGCTAACAGTGTCCTGCATAAGAACAGGTGGCAGGCCAAAACGACTGCTTCAAATTATGATTTGGCTGGTTCAAATTCACGAAGATGTTAAGAACCCCTATGGACACTTCCGCCTCCTCCTCCATGTGGCCTGTCCAGATTTTGTTTTGGTGTGTTCAAGAAACTCTCATTGAGAACACTGGGCTTAACACCATACAAATCTGAAAATTGGTAAAACTTATATCAGAATGTGTCTCTATTTAAAGGAAGCCCACACCCGCGAAAGAGAGCCCGAAGACATTCCTATCATCAGTACACTAGGATGGACACAGCAACCTCATTCCCAGATGACGAGGGTGGAGAAATCAGTAACGCCGCAATCAAGGCTCGCCTGAAGCAGAAATCCCTGAGGGATAAAAGGGACGAGTTTCAAGACCCTGTTTTTAACCAGGATGATTCTGATAAAGCTATCGACGAAACTGTCTCGGAGCTCGTTAAAAACATTTTCAAAGAATCGGAGGAGCGGGAGCGTGAGATTGGTGAAAACGGGGGACGCAGGAGGCGTCGCCGGCGTAGACGAACATTCGTTGATCAGAATTATTTGCAGAACGGAGTCTCACATGGTCGTAGAGGTTACCGCAAACAAAAAGAAATTCGAATTGCTCAGTTCTTTCCGACCATACCCTTGAAAAGAGTTGACTCTGTTATCAACAAGGCTGATAAACAAGCGTCAACATTATCTGGTATACAAATAAAAACTGAGCCTGTTGATTGCTTCCTTCCCAACATGCAACAGAAAAGCAATGTGAGTAGAAGGCGTGGTGGCAGTAAAAGGCATGAAAAGAGAGAAATCTTACCTCTTGAAAGTGTTGACAAAAGTATTCAGAAAATCATTGACATGGAAACAGGATGTACGCAACCTGATTCTTGTTTGAATGAATTCGAAAATGAATCTGTCGAAAAAATTACCCATGAAGAAACAAAAGAAAATGATGAGGAACACATAGAAGAAAAGGTGAAAAGAATCATAGAGCAAGTTGCCAAAGAATCTGTAACTAATAACGTAAAAATGATAAAGAAAGAAGCTGTTATAGTGACCAAAGATAATTTAGATTCATCTAAAGAAAATACGTTAAGGCAGAGCAGTTTGACAGAAATGACAGTTAAGAGAGATGTTCTTCCTGATAAGACATGTAACCTTGATGCATCTCCTCAAAAACCCGAGACAATTGGAGAAGACACAGAGAATGGATCAGCAAATGGGGAAGTAGATACTTTGAATGAGGGTCCTGAAGAGATGCAGATGTCTTGTGAAATAAAGAAGGAGGCTTCAGTTGTTGAGATAGAGGTTGATAGAAATGAAACCGATCTTTCTAATGAAGACAATTGCATGAAGAATGGAGATAAAGTTGCAGACCAGGTGAACCAAAGTTTTGAAGATTCTGGTGGCGAAGATTGGCCAGGTAATATGTTGTTATGAACTTGCTGCTGTTGGCACTTTTAATTTGTTTTTGATGTCCCTTATAAGGTCTTCCAAAGGATTTTTCAGGCACTGGGGTGCATAATAGCTGGTACCCCCTTCCCTGTCAATTTCTTTTTAAATCTGCATAGCAAAATGGTAAGTTATTGGGGACATTTTTCTAATTAAAAGACAAAAATTACTGTTTTTAAAGGCTCATGAAAGGATATGAGTAAAAGAATATAACTGTAAAAAATATATGGATTACTTTTATTGTATTTACAGAGGTTATGCAACACAATTTATAAATGCTGTGAGACCCTATTTAATAAACTCTCTTAAAGGCACATCAAAGGAGAGGAGTACATATAAATTACAGAAAAAATATATGGAGTTCTTTTATTATGCTCATAAAAGTCATGAGAATTAGTTTAGGAATGCATGTGTGTATAAACTGTCAGGAAATCTGAATTATATAACTTGCTAATCTGGTTTATTTCTGGTTTACTTTCCCATCTTAGTTGTGCTGATGATTTATCTGGTGATAACTATTTGAATCTGTCCAAAAGTTTACCAAATAATATAGTTTGATATAGCATTAATCTCCTTTAATGGGCCTTAAATGAAAGTTATTTTGTGCTTGAAATATAGTTATCTTCAATTCAATCATGTTTATCAACAATCAGCTTGTTTACAAACATTTTCTGATCGGCTTATTTGATCGTTCCGTTCAAATATTTGCGTGTCATGTGACTGCATCAAATGGGAAAAATCAGACAATCAAAAAACTTTAAATCCCACTCTGTTAGACAGTTCCTTTAAATGAAACACTGATTTATATATTTTAGTAGCCCTCCTACTTCTTTTTTTCCAGAAGGCATTTACTCACCTGCATACAGACGTAAAGTTGGTCGAACGTTCGTCCACAACGGGTTTTCCTACATACGAGACAAGGCCGGGAAGGGAAACACTGTCTACTGGAAATGTGGTCGCATCGGGTGTAAGGGTCGCGTGATCCAGCGTGGAGGAGAAAGGATTCGAACCCAGGACCATAATCATAATCCTCTGTTAGACCTTGAGGTGAGCAAGACTCATTTTTTAGATTACTAAACATCTTGACCCATTACCAAACAATAACGACATTTGATCAGTTTGTTGCATAAGACTCTGGAAAACATGGTGGGAGAAGGAGTAAATGCTCTTTATGAACAATTTCTCATTTTCCTTCAATGTTTTCTGCCCTATCAGAAGATTTTTATTTTTTTCAATTTCACATTTTGAAATGTCGTCTGCAAACTCTTTTAATTTGGGACAGTCAAAAATTTGGCGGTTGTTAAAGGGTTTAGCTATTCCCTCATTATGATTTATACATGCAGCGCTCTAGCTTTAGACTTTGCCTTTCGTCCAGGACACCTTAACCTTTTCCCAAACACCAAATTTTCAACTGTCCTAATTTGAAAGAGTTTGCAGACGACATTGCAAAATGTGATGAAATTGGAAAATAATCTTCTGAAAGGGCAAAAAACATTGTGGGAAAAGGAGAAATTGCTCATGACAAGCAATTTTTCCTTTTCCCACTGTGTTTTATAAAGTCGTCTGCAACAAACTGGTCAAATGTCGTTATTGTTTGGTAATGGGCTTATTATTGGTACAGCCAAGCTGAACCTAGCAGATGCTACTCTGACTGGGTAAATTTATTTTTGAATGTAACTGTCTTTTCTTCTTAAGACAAGTATACAACATAAAAAAAATAATTTCAGTTACATTTTCATGCTGAAGTTCATAACATAAAAAAAAATAATTTCAGTTACATTTTCATGCTGAAGTTTATAACATGAAAAAAATAATTTCAGTTACATTTTCATGCTGAAGTTTATAACATGAAAAAAATATTTTCATTTACATTTTCATGCTGAAGTTTATAACATGAAAAAAATAATTTCAGTTACATTTTCATGTTGAAGTTTATAACATGAAAAAAATAATTTCAGTTACATTTTCATGCTGATATTTATAACATAAAAAAAATAATTTCAGTTACATTTTCATGCTGAAGTATATAACATTAAAAAAAAAATCAGTTACATTTTCATGCCCTACAAATCAGTAGATTATCTTGGAAGATGTGTCATCTCAAGAAACAATTGTGAAAATATACTCATTCTGCAATGTTTCCATTTATGATAATAGATTCTATTCATTTAACTCTTAAAATGCTGGAACTGACCTCATGCCAGTTTGGGTCCAGGCCAACCACCAAGTAAATTTGCAGCTGGCGGGTGATCTAACCTATTTGCTACTCTAAGTATCTTTCCTCATCAAAATTAAGCAGATGTTTAAAGTTTTGGAAAGCAGACAACACATTTCTTTTTTTAGAAAATTACCCAGCATTCTAAGGGTTAAATCAAGGGCAAGCAACTGTCTTCTGATTATTTCAATTTGAACAAATCTCAAAATTCCATGTAAACTTGGTCCATTAAGTGAATGTGTTGTGTGTTTGCAAATACTTTAGTTACTACAAGTTTTATGAAGTATGGGTTTAGCTCTGTAGAACATTTAAACAGTTTTCAATAGTCCCAGATTTGAGGCCAGTTTTGAGCTCTTTTCTTTCCTCAGCTTGTTTACAGTGAAACCACGATAGCCATAAGCCCCCTTTTTATATAAATCATTCTTTATTATTTCTTTGGGAGCATTTCCCCTCATTTCTCACTATAAATTTTTGTTTTTTTGTTTGAACCTAGTCTTTTTTGTGATTAGTAATGAATTAACATATGCTCCTCTTGACGTTTTTCAGAGAGACAAAGCATCACCTGTGGCAATCGGAACACCCCGGCCATAACCTTGGAGGCAATGGGAAGCCATTTGAAAGTAGTCTGGCAAAATGGTGGCGACAAAGGGCATGTCCGGTTTGCAATCGTATCTACTCAGCAATCCCCAGCACAAGCTGATTGAGCCAAGTAGATACGATTGAGAATATATAAAACACAGATGTGTTGATATGTTTGTTTGTTCGTACGGGATTCGAACCCGGAACCTCCGATACAATAGGCGATGCTCTACCACTGTACCACTGTCGCCCTGTTATGATAATCTTTAAAGATTCTATTTAAAACAACAACAGTCAATTGTGGTTTTAAACAATCTGTTTGTATTTACACAACTGTTTGGTCCTGGGCGTAATGATGCAACCAGATGTGTTATCAGGCGGATAACAAGCAAATTTCCCCTAGATTTCTGGTGTATTCATGAACTATGTACGAGGTATATCTACCAACTTGTGCCTGGGATTGCCGAGTAGATAGGAATGCACCAGTGGCTACAACATGGAGCCAAGGGAGACAATCTTTGTTGGCCAACTTACAGCTTCAAAAAAAGAGTTACCTTCCTTTCAAAGAACTTTCAACATTTCAAGAGTTTTTTTATAGAGAAAAGATCTTTACTACATGCAAGAAAAAACATTTCACTTTTCATTTTCTACATCATATAACAATAGACATCATATATAAAGAAGTCAAAGTGACAAAATCAAATAATAAGTGCTTAAGTGTCCCATGAACATGATGCATTTAGTATGGTCTTGCATTGAACCTTTAACCTTTTCCCGAACAATAATGACATTACACCACTTTGTTGCAGATGACTTTAGAAAACATTGTGGGTAAAGGAGAAATGGCTCTTTCCGAGCAATTTTTCCTTTTCCCACGTTTTCTGCCCTATCAGAAGATTATTTTCAAATTTCATCAAATTTTGAAATGTCTGCAAATTCTTTCAATTTGGGACAGTCGAAAAGTTTGGTATTTGGTAAAGGGTTAAGCTGTACTGTTGTAAAGCAATTATAAGAAATGACCAAATGGAAGCAAAATTAAACTGTATTCTAGGCTTTAGAGACTGTTTACATAAGATTTATATGTATTTAACTCCACTGGCATTGAATTGGTTTTTAGATACACTGCTTACAGGTGTTATATACTTAGTTATTCTGTCACCTTCTGAATTAGTTTTGTTTTCAATAGCTATTTCACATAGTCATTGCATGTAATACAACATACAAAAACTATTGGTTCTACAACATGTCATTTTGATTTCCAAATTATCTTGTGTGTGAACAAGCAGTTTTAATCTGTTGGTTACCATGGTTGTCTTAAGGCCATATAAGCGCTCTTTTACACTAAAATTTTGTAAGCTCTAGAGGAATTGGCAATTAACATAAAAATACTTTAAATTCCCTTTTATAGGGAAAGTGACAAGGTAACATGTTCATATGATGCTTTTTAAAAAAATTAAGACAACAAGGTTTCAGGGTTTGTTTTCAATTAGTGTAAAATAAGATCAGCCAAGAAATGAAATCTGGGAAATTCCCCATTTTGAGTACAGTGAAGCCTTGTTTATCCGGACCCATATTATCTGGTTGTCTCGCAATCTGAACAAAATTGTAAGTAAGGGAACTATTATGCAGTAATTTTGTTGGGAACGGACTTGTTCGTATAAACGAGACATCACTGTTTTCACATTGTTGAAGAAATTTCTAATTGGGAAGGTGTCTTTTAATTGGCCCCAGGCCCTGTTATATGACGAGATAAAGCCCCGTGTTAGGGTAATAATCTCTTTCTTCTGAAAACATGTTTTTCACTAACAAAAAATGAGAAAGTGCTTGATTATAGCAATTACTCCTTTGTCAAAACTTTGTTAAACCTACTACATGTGTGTTAGGATTCATATACATATGTATATCTGTCACTGTGGACTAGTGGTTAAGATGTCCGCCTCAGGAAGGGGAGGTCGATAGTTTGAGCCCCATGGGAGGCGTTTGTCAGGAAAATGTTTCTCGTTGGACTTGTTTCGAAATGGCCAGTCCGTGAGGCGCGAGCTAGTTAGATTTAATGGTTACCAATTAATATCCGTTTTGTGCCTGGCATAGTGATTGAAGTTGTGAGTTACTTTGTTTAATCAGTGAAGTGTCTCATAAGCCAAACAGGCTGGCCATTTCAACAGGGGTAACACTATAAAAAACAAAACCTTTACCTTTTTATATATGAATAAAGGTGTTATGGTCTGCTTTGTTAAAAATGACTATCTCACAGATTGTGCAATGTATGTTACAACTGTCAAAATGGTTGATTTTCTTAAACCCATTTTGATGATTTGTGCGATGGAAATAAGTTATATTCATGTGCAGTCAACATTTGTGTGGCCCACATGATAATGGTATCTTAAAATACTGCCACTTAGCTTTCGGTAATTTGAATTCAAAACATTGTATACGAAATAAAAGGTTAACTCGAGGGTTTAATGCAATACTATAGCAAATGCTTCATAAACATGAAGCACTTGCTATAGTCTTGCGTTAAACCCTTGAACTATGTATGCCATATAAGTACAGTCTAACTTGTGTTAAGCAACCACCCTTTTAAGCAGGCAACCTGTCTTAAACAACCACTACAGAAAGTCCCATTGTTAGATTTATAGTGTAAATCAATTTGTGTTAAGCAGCCAACCTGTCTTAAACAGCCAATTTACTCTGTCCAAAACAGCCAATTTACTCTGCCCCATAGGCTGGCCTCTTAACACAAGTTTGACTGTATCCCATATCTCCACCACATGATTATGAGAAGGGGTAATAAGTGTATAAATAATCTAGATTTATGTAACTCTATAGATCTGTGATGTTATTTTAGATTGTAGAAACCGCTTTTTTTAACCCTTTCCCAAACAATATATTTTTGACTGTCCCAAATTGAAAGAGTTTGCAGACGACATTTCAAAATGTGATGAAATTGGAAAATAATCTTCTGATGGGGCAGAAAATATTGTGGGAAAAGGAAAAACTGCTCGTCACGAGCAATTTCTTCTTTTTCCATGATGTTTTCTAAAGTCGTCCGCAACAAAGTGATCAAATGTCGTTATTGTTTTGGAAAGGGTTAAGGATTCATTTTCTTCAGTTGCCGAAGTGGTGGACTGTTGAAGCATTGGCCTATGGTAACGGGGGTTTCTGTGAAAATGCCCTGACATAACTCTTTCCCAAACAACAAATTTTTGACTTTCCAAAATTGAAAGAGTTTGCAGACGACATTTCAAAATGAGATGCAATTGAACAATATTCTTCAGAAAGAGCAGAAAACCTTGTGGGTAAAGGAAAAATTGCTTGTCAAGAGCATTTTCTCCTTTTCCCACAATGTTCTTTAAAGTGGTCTGCAACAAAGTGGTCAAATATTCTTATTGTTTGGGAAAGGGTCAATACAAATTAAATCCCCAACCTGTAAGATAGCACTTGTAAGTTCTAGTCTGTTAATTCTAGTGTGTCATCTTCATACCTAGTGTGCTATTTATTCTATACATGTATATAATGTATTTTCTTTTAGTCTAACTTTTTAGACATACACTTTATTGTCTGTTGATATCTTTTTTGTTTTATTTATGCTGAGATTTGACTAGTCATGTTGTTTGTGTTTGTATGAGACGTATTGTCCACAGTCTCATGCATTACAGGTTATTAATGTTGATTTATGTGTATATTAATTTTTAACCCTTAGAATGCTGGGTAATTTTGTAAAGATGTAATTTATGTTATTTGCTTTCCAAAACATTGAATATCTGCTTAATGTTGATGAGGAAAGATACTCAGAGTAGTAAACAGGTAAGATCACAGGCCAGCCGCCAATTTACTTGGCGGCCGTCCTGGATCTAACCTGTTTGCATAAGCATGAAGTTGGTTTCAGCACTATAAGGAATAAGTGAGTAGATTGACAGATGTCCTGAATCCAACCTGTTTGCATAAGCATGAAGTTGGTTCCAGCACTATATGGGATAAGTGAGTAGATTGACAGATGTCCTGAATCCAACCTGTTTGCATAAGCATGATGTTGGTTCCAGCACTATAAGGGTTGGATACCAGCATGACCAAAGGAGCAATAATTTGTGAAAAGAAATTTCTTCTATAGTCACAATGGTTTCCATTCAATATTTTGTAAAAGAGTCAATTCATACTTTTAAGTCCTCTACTGTTGCTTTCAATTTCGACCAGTCACTAAATATTATAGGAAGGGAATGTGTTATACATGTTAACCCTGGAAGTGTTTTTTTAAGGTTTTGGAAAGCAGACAACACAAAAATCTATTTTTAGGAAATAACCTAGCATTCTAAGGTTTAAAATGGTATCTTATGAAACGCCCCAGTCACATTTCTACCTTTGTTATGACAACACTACTTTTCTTGGGAACTGACCCACAGATATCCTTGACTATTGCTGGAGCGACTTTAACACTTTACCAAATGCCAAATTTTCCACTGTCCCAAATTGAAAGAGATTGCAGATGACATTTCAAAATTTGATGAGATTGGAAATTAATCTTCTGATAAGGCAGAAAACATTGTAGGAAAAGGAAGAATTGCTCTTCTGCAGCAAAGTGGTCAAATGTCGTTATTGTTTTGGAAAGGGTTAAGGATTTATTTTCTTCAGTTGCCGAAGTGGTGGACTGTTGAAGCATTGGCCTATGGTAACAAGAGTTTCAGTGAAAATGCCCTGACTTAACCCTTTCCCAAACAACAAATTTTCGACTGTCCAAAATTGAAAGAGTTTGCAGACGACATTTCAAAATGTGATGCAATTGAACAGTATTCTTCAGAAAGAGCAGAAAACCTTGTGGGAAAAGGAATAATTGTTCGTCACGAGCAATTTCTCCTTTTCCCACGATTTTTTCTAAAGTTGTCTGCAACAAAGATGTCAAATGTCGTTATTGGTTGGGAAAGGGTTAACCAAAAATGTGCACGCATACGAGTGATGTATATCGAGCAAGCCAATTCAAGATTGATGGCTTTACATAATAAGAACTTGTTGAAAAATTGATCCAAGATAGATAAGTTTTAAATAATTAGTTTCTTCAAAAAATTGAGAAAACCATGAAGACATAAATGTTTTCAGTATCAATCTAGTGATGAACTCTTTTTTATCATTTTTTTTTATAAACCTCACTCATGGTTCCAGAACTGTAATCAAAATGTAGCATATCTCAACACTAAATGGTAGCATTCTTATGAAACTTTGTCACATGGAAGATCTTCACAAATGAAAATGTTTTACCAAGATTATTTTCCATTATAACATTGATTAGGGGAAACAATCAATTCAAAAATTAATATTGAAGCCTATGGGAAATTAAATTTTTCTGTCACGATGATTTAGCTGTTTTATTTTTGAAAAAAACCCACCTCGTAGTCAGAAGATGCATCACATGATTTGGATTAAGATTTCAAAAAGAAATCAAAACGGTACCGTAATAAACAGGAGACAAAGCAATTTTATCAGTTTTCAGGGGAGACAAATAACGAAAAAATGAAAACAAAGGGGGAGGTTAATAAGAACAACTAATACCATAACATGATGTGACAACATGGTCATTGTATACACAGTAACTGCTTTTTATTGTATAGCTATTCTAGTCATTTTATGTATAGAAATATTGGCACAAGTTTGATATTACAGTTCCGGAACCATGCATGGCAGCGTCTGCTAGAAAAGAATAAAAGGAATAGCCTGCTGGTTAACCCTTTCCCATACAACAAATTTTTGACTGTCCCAATTTGAAAGGGTATGAGCAATTTCTCCTTTTCCCACAATGTTGTCTAAAGTCATCTGCAACAAAGTGATCAAATATCGTTATTGTTTGGGAAAGGGTCATGAATCGTGATAGGTGTGTGGAATTGAATCCGTGAAAACTAAACCACGAATTACTGGTTATGGGACTAGTATTCGAGGGTTTAGTGCAATACTTTAGTAAGTGCTTCATATATATGAAGCACGTACTATAGTCTTGCACTGAACCATTGTATTGTAATGGTACGTTTTCGTGAATCCGTTAGCGTTTTTATGAATCCGTTAGCGTTTTTATGAACCCGTTAACGTTTTTATGAATCCGTTAGCGTTTTTATGAATCCGTAAGCGTTTTTTATGAATCCGTTAGCGGTATGAATAGAACCAATGTTCTGGATATTTGTTTTCTGTTTAAGAATGAAATCCATTATACACAATGAATTTATCATTAGGACCAATTTATTATTCATCGCCAAAAATCATTCATAATCTTTTTTAGTGTTTATACATGTGGGTTGATGAGGTTATCGTTAATTTCATGTTAATTACGTTGCTTTTTTATTCCTAGAACAAAGACCTAATGAACATTGTATTAAGTCTTTGCTCAAAATGATGGGGTCTTTTTAGTCTTTGTTTACATTCCTAGTCTAATACTTTAATATATTGTGTAAATTTTTTCTGTTGTTGATTTTTAAGGTTTAATAAATCTGGTGCAGTATTTGTAGAGTTTATTGTGTTATTCTTACTAGGAACACATAACACATTTAAGTACAGTTGCCAACCAATCTGAACACATCGGGTTAATCCAAGGGAAACACAGATGAAGTAATATGGAAGCCAGCCATGATGTTTCTCTTGTGTATTTCTCAGATCACGGAAATACCCGAAAAGTTGCGATTTCTTGCCAACTAGTTCTAAAAAATAAATTTGTGTCGCCTGCTTTCAAGGTCCTTAAATATCTGATAAATCTTTTTTTATGAAAGATACCCAGAGTAACAAGCAGGTAAGATCACAGACCAGCCGCCAATTTACTTGACGGCTGTCCTAGATCTAACCTGTTTGCACAAGCATGGTGTCGGATCAGAGTGACTTTAAGGGATAAAGAACAAATCGTATTTGGCAAAATCACATAAGTGTCTTGCCAAAAGACAATCCTATTGCGGAAAACAGTCTAGTATCGGAAAACAGTCTAGTATCGTTCCTCATCAAAACTAAGCAGATATCTAAGATTTTGGAAAGAAGACGACACAAAGATCTATTTTTAGAAAAATACACAGCATTCTAAGAGTTAAAAAGCCGTTGTTAAGCAGAAAAATCGTTGAAACGGCGTTAAACAATATATTTTAATATACATGTATTTAAAAATGTTTTAGTCTTGAAATGTTCAAATGATAAAATACTTTCTATTCGCGACTCAATACAAGTGCGATCTCATATATCCAGTCATATCCAATACAAGAACAGGCGGGTGTATATCAGCTGTTAACCCTTACAGTGCTGGAACCGACTTCATGCTTATGCAAACAGGTTAGATCCTGGCCAGCCGCCTGTAATCTTACCGGTTTGCTACTCTGAGTATCGTTCCTCATCAAAACTAAGCAGTTGATTAAGGTTTTGGAAAGCAGTCGGCACAAAAATCCATATTTAGAAAATAACCCAGCATTACAAGGGTTAATCGGTCTGCAGTAGAATGGTGAGGACGGTTTTCACTACATGAAATGTTCAAATGGTTAAATACTCTCTATTCGTGACTCAATGTAAATGCGATCTGAAATATCCAGTTATATCCAATATTAGAATAGGCGGGTGTATATCAGGTTTAAACCCTTATAGTGTTGGAACCGATTTCGTGCCTATGCAAACAGGTTAGATGCAGGCTAGCCGCCATGTAAAATGGCGGTTAGCCTGTAATCTAGCCGGTTTGCTACTCTGAGTATCTTTCCTCATCAAAACTAAGCAGATATTTAAGGTTTTGGAAAGTAGATGATACAAAAATTTGTTTTAAGAAAATACCCAGCATTCTAAGGGTTAAAGCCTTGTAAATCGGGATAAAAAAGGCACATCGCGCTATAAAATGTTGACGGCGGTGGTCTTTGTGAACAGTTAAAATTGATATTGATTTAGAATCAATACATTCTACTTAACTTCAAACGCATGTTCATCGTGACATTAGTGAATTGAAATCTGTGTAAATATAGCATGAATGCGACGTATCTGATATCCTCTCAAATAAATCTCTCTATACCAGCCGAAAAATGGGCCTTGGACAAATCTCGACAAATACAGACCCTGGTTCGCCGGATTTGCGATATTGAAAGGTAGTGTTCCGATGCCGACGCTTCCCCGCTGGACCAATGTCCTCTAGAGAAACCAGATGAATTAAGATTCTTTCCCATGTATAACGAAGTTGGAGGAAATACAAAGACCATGTATAGATACCCTGGCCGCTGCAATATGACAAAAATCTATTGACAATAGCGTTACATCCAGTCATAACTTTAACCCTCCGTGGCCTAGTGGTTAGAGTACAGAACTTGAAATCACATGGCCCCTCTCCGCGTGGGTTCAAATCCTGAAAGGGATATGGATTTTCATTGGAGGCAGTCTCCCGACTGACTTACGGAATGCCGATGGTTCTGCCCGCCTTGGCCAGCCCTTGTGGGCAGTTGAGTATGGGTTCTTCCTCCATCATTAATAGTCGGGCATCGCTACATAACTGAAATAATGTTGATGTGATGTAAAAAAAAACTTCAACCCTTTACCAAACACCAAATGTTCGACTGCCCCGAATTGAAAAAGTTTGCAGACGACATTTCAAAATGTGATGAAATTGAAAAATAATCTTGTGATAGGACAGAAAACATTATGGGAAAAGGAGAAATTGCTCTTAACGAGCAATTTCTCCTTTTCCCAAAATGTTTTCCAGAGTTGTCTGCAACAAATTCGTCAAATGTCGTTATTGTTTGGTAATGGGTAAAACTCCTCAGAAAAGCTCTGTTTATTGAGTCCCAACGGAGAAAAGACGCTGTCAACAAGTAAACCCATGTTGCCAACCGTCAAACGTTATTTTGCCTTCTGCAAACGAGCAAAGATTAATTAAACAGAAAGTAAACTGTTAAAACAATATTAATATCTGAAGGGGCTTTTTAATCCCTAACTCCATATTAAAAACAAGCCAACTTAGCCACAACTTCTATTGTTTGCGTTAAAAACCACTGTGACGAAAGGATAACTTGCTCCGATTAGGCAATTATCCTTAAGTAACAATTCAATTTTTTTTTTCTATTTTACTAATTTATATCACAAATCAATGCAATTTCTTTCTTGTTATGTTTGCAAAATTGATCGATCTGATGTTAAAGTCATTAACGAACTTTATTTATAATCTAGGCAAGTTTATGTATAACGCCAACTTGTTGAGAAATTAATCATGAATCTTTTAGTCTTACACGAATTTCAAATGTTTTTCTGTTAAAATTGTCTTTTTGTTGAATTGTACTGTTTTGCTATAAACAAGGTATATTTGTTTAATGCAATACATTTATTGTTTTGTACTGTTTGACGGAACTTTTAATTTGGACCAGATATTAATTCCACATGGAGGAATGGTTAAAGAACTAACCCGCTTATATACGGAGATATATGAATATCTAGCCGTTAGTGTCTACACCGATAGCGCAGGGCGCAACCCACCGATGCCATGGAGAGTGTAGACCCAGATAAGATCGGTCATTTCCGACTGTCTGATCTTGACATGCACACATATTCAACAAGTTGTAGTAGGGTACCGTTTTACTAAGCGACTCAAGGAAAATATTTGCGCAACTCAAACATTTTTTTTTTAATTTCAGCTGCATGGCAGCCCATTTATTTCCAAAAACAGTATATAACATAGATTTTTTATTATACAATGTTACTTCAAAAAGAAATATATACACATGTCCTGAGCCATTGTCTAATCAACATCTATGAGTAACGCTGGAACAGTTCCCCTAAATAAAAATGTGTTATTAAACTTAATTGCTAAGACTAATGAAGAGTATAGACATGAATTAGAAAGACTTATTTTATTGCGGTCCTATACTGAGGCATACATTATGAGGCTCCCTATTAACATTATTGTTCAAGGAAATGGTCATATCCATGTATTGTAAAAGGCAACTCAAGACTGATTAACATGGATATTATCTTATAAAGAAGTACATTACCGCAATGTGACACAGGCTGGTGAAGGCGGGTACGTGTAGCACCCTCGGCATTCTGTAAGTCAGTCGGGATTAATGCCGTCTGTTAAAGAATTTTCGGAATCAGACGAACACAGCTACGAGCTGATTTAGCATCGTTGTCTTACACCAACCTCTTGAAAGAAAACAGTGTGCCTTTGAGATTTCTTGTTTTCATGTCGTCGGTTGAAGAATTTTCGAAATATCAGCCGATATAGCATTGTTATCTCACGTCCCTCTCTAGAAAAAACAACATCACCTTGCATAACATGAAGGAAACTGGATTTTTCCAAGGTCCGAATACAAGGTGTATTTACATATTTTACTCGCCTATAACTCGTCAAAACCATCTAATATGTTATTCATTAGATCCGCCTTGTTGGGATGATTCAAATGAGTATCTACAATGTAGGATTTATTTCGTCTTTTTTTTTTCAATGACTATGGATAAATTACCCTATTACGTCAACTTATCCTAACCCCTGGAGAGAAAAAACATTCTGGTTTTAGAAATTGAGCACACTTTCTGATATGGAATGAAGTTTAACATTCATATCCTTGTTGATTTACCCGTTTAAGCAAAGTATCCACTTGAAACCACTTAGGAAGTGTTGTAGGATGAATAAAAGCATCGAAATGAATATACTTTGAAATAATTTGGAATTTGTAAATACCGTTTTCAAAATTATTCTTCATGTATCCTTTTTATTCAACGGGCTCTCAATATACAATGTACAATTAATGTACATGTGTGTTTGATGGTATTGTTCGAAGTAAAGGATTTGATTATTAAATGATTCGAATTGATCGCGAACATTATCCCTTCAGTCTAAATATATGACATCAATACTCTAAATAGCAGTGGAATATTCTTACATGTACTAAACAATTATGGAAAAGAATATCGCATTATGTCTGCTTATTTCTTTCAACACACACATCCTATAATACCGTCTTTACAAAGGTGTATTTGCCTGTCTTAAAGAGGAATGTTTGATCTGTGACTGTAAGGATTTTTCATACACGGGCCCTATTCAAAAGAGTATATTGAGTAAAGTAAAAGTTAAAAGGCTAGCAATTAAATCTTTTTTGATAATACCCTTTGTTGCCAGATTAAAGCGCACGACGCTGAAATGAAAGAGTGGACTATACAGTGGGATTTTATTGCCGTTAAACACTCTATTATCCAATACTAAAATATAATGGAAATTTTGAATAGAATGTTTAAATAATAAATACATTAAAAATGTCAACAGACAATTCATTCAATGCAGCGTCGACTGTTAAAGGAGAGGCGACGGGCGTTGTTGATAGCGGCTTGAATACACAGTCTCACGGTGAGGTGAAAGTTATTGAAAATCGTGCGGAAAACAGTGAGATAACGAGCCCAATTGACAATACAGCGATTTGTAAACAGACAAATGAGGATATCGGTTCTTCAATAACCGACGATAGGATTGTTAATGAGCATGGAGAAAAGAGCACTGATAATCAGGATTTAACGTCAACTGTTGAAGCAAGTGAGGGAAAAAGTACCGTTGAAAATTGTGATGTAAGAAATATAAAATCAACAAATGAATCTCAAGAGAATATAGAAGAAAAAAAGGGAAACGTAGAGGAGTTAGATAAGAAAACATCGGATGAAGAATCTTCTATCTTACAAGAGTGTGAAAAGGAAGAAACACGTGGTGAAAATAAAGCATTGTCCGAGTCTATCAACGTGGATGTAAAGGAAGTTTCCGCCGACGAAAGTTCTGTTAATCAAGCGGAGACACCGAATACACCAGAAAATCTAGAAAGTCCTGATTCATCCAATGGTAACATATCAAACGAAGTTGAGGAACCCAACAGCCAGAATAATCAGGACGAGAGCCAAGTTGAAAGTGAAACTATTGAACAAGTTGTCTTTGAAAATTCAAACGAAGAGACTGTTCCAGTCAAGGAACATAAACAAAATGTAAATAACCAACCCAGGGAGTTTGACAGCACAGAAGCAAAGTCGCACGAAGATCATCAGAACAGTCAGGATAATACAAAGGAAGAATCCGTTGTAGGAAATACTCACGATGGAAATCATGACGAGAAAGAGTCAGTTTCAATAGTCAATAGCGTTGAAAACAAAACTGAAACGGTTATAGATGGAAAAGATATAGCTGAAATTAAAACAGGTACTCTAGATACAAGTAACACAAACCAAGAAAAGACTTTGGAAAGTGCAACCAGAGGGGAAAACCATAAGAAATCAGCTGAGAGCGTCGAAAAAGATAATGAAGACAAAAACACCGAAACGAGTGATACTAGAATAGATCAGCATCACGAGAGTCTACCTCATGAAAATCAGATTAACGGTAAAACTCAAAACTCGGTCGAAGATACTTCAGGTACCAACACTCAGCCAACAATAACTGACGAAAACGAGCTAGAGATACAGAAAGAACTAGAACGTGTCTATAATAGAAGTGAGACTGGCGAGGAGCCGGTACATGTAAGAACGTCTAGTGCGCCTGAATCAACGCATGAATCTGATCGAGGATATTCTACAGAGCTTGTCATAAAAACAGCTATTGATGCAGGCGACGATATATATGACGATGATTTCGAAGAAGTGGAGGAGAATGACACTGCAGATGTAAAGCAAGCTGAAGACACATTCCAAGAGAACAAGCAGAGTGATCACTCCGAAGATAACTTTTCACAACTAGAGCAAGATATTCAGGTTGCCAAAACACAGTGGGAAAACGGCGTTAAAGGAAACGAAAGTGAGGGTGAAAACAACGACACAAATATTGATTATTCAAAACAAAACGATATCGACACCGAGATAGAATCAACAATTATTGTTGTCGAAGGCGAGGGCATACCTCAGGTGTATCTTTCCACAGTTCCCGATCGACCACCGTCTTCTGAACCAGACCTAGACGACAAGCGGAATCCACAAGAAGAAGTGGAAGAAACTAAACACTCTACTGATACTGAGATACCCGCAGAAAACTCAGAAGCAACATCCCAGGAAGACAAAGTTGAAGAAGATCAAAGTAAACCAATGGAAAGTGTTGATACTGAAGATAGGATGGACCAAAAAAATCGAGACGAGAAAAGCCATGCTTCTAGCAAAGAAACTGAGCATGAAGAGAACAAAACTGGAGACCAAGGAAATAGCGAAAGGGACGATTTTTACGACAACGATCCTGAAGAAAACAAACAGGATAAATATAACGTCAATGACCCAATTGAAAAACAAACAACTGAAAGTAAACCCAGTTATGATAAAGAAACGACAGTTAAAGCTGACACAAATGCTAGTAAAGAGGACAAACCATCCATTGAACCTGAGAAGTCTAAAAATGAGCTTAAACTGGAACAGATTACCAAAAAGGAAGAAAGTCCACTGGAACAACTTCTCAAACGTCATGTTGAAATAGACGGATCCGTCGAGAGTATAACAGAACTGGAATACGCCGTCACTTCCCTCCTTGGTAGCATGAAAACGGTCATGACGCAATACCAAGAACGGCTGAAACTGCAAGCGTTACGGGACTTCACGACGGACCTCGGCAGTTTCCGGGGAGACTTCACTTCCGTTAACGAGGCGTACAAGAGATGCTCGTCCATGTCCGCCAACATCAACCAACAGCTGAAGGAGTTACGTCACGTGACTGATGACATCCGGATGCAGATTTCGAGGAAGTTCCAGAACGAGGACTTGAGTACGTGGATAGATACGACACCAGAAGAAGAGAAAGGTAAGCTTACAGTTTGGAATATATTGAAGAGTATTTCTTGAGTAATTGGTGGTTTCTTTTCTGTAATAATTCTAATACAGTAGAATCATTATATCTCGAATATGATAAGCTTACAGTTTTGGGTTTATTGAATTGTCTTCCTTGAGTAATTGGTGGTTTCTTTTCTATAATAGTTCTAATACAGTGGAATCTTTATACCTCGAATATGATAAGCTTACAGTTTGGGGTTTATTGAATTGTCTTCCTTGAGTAATTGGTGGTTTCTTTTCTATAATAGTTCTAATACAGTGGAATCTTTATACCTCGAATATGATAAGCTTACAGTTTGGGGTTTATTGAAGAGTTTTCCTTGAGTTATTGGTGGTTTCTTTTCTATAATAGTTCTAATACAGTGGAATCTTTATATCTCGAATATGATAAGCTTACAGTTTTGGGTTTATTGAATTGTCTTCCTTGAGTAATTGGTGGTTTCTTTTCTATAATAGTTCTAATACAGTGGAATTTTTATACCTCGAATATGATAAGCTTACAGTTTTGGGTTTATTGAATTGTCTTCCTTGAGTAATTGGTGGTTTCTTTTCTATAATAGTTCTAATACAGTGGAATCTTTATACCTCGAATATGATAAGCTTACAGTTTTGGGTTTATTGAATTGTCTTCCTTGAGTAATTGGTGGTTTCTTTTCTATAATAGTTCTAATACAGTGGAATCTTTATATCTCGAATATGATAAGCTTACAGTTTGGGGTTTATTGAAGAGTCTTCCTTGAGTAAGTTGTGGTTTCTTTTCTATAATAGTTCTAATACAGTGGAATCTTTATACCTCGAATATGATAAGCTTACAGTTTTGGGTTTATTGAATTGTCTTCCTTGAGTAATTGGTGGTTTCTTTTCTATAATAGTTCTAATACAGTGGAATCTTTATACCTCGAATATGATAAGCTTACAGTTTTGGGTTTATTGAATTGTCTTCCTTGAGTAAGTTGTGGTTTCTTTTCTATAATAGTTCTAATACAGTGGAATCATTATATCTCGAATATGATAAGCTTACAGTTTTGGGTTTATTGAATTGTCTTCCTTGAGTAATTGGTGGTTTCTTTTCTATAATAGTTCTAATACAGTGGAATCTTTATACCTCGAATATGATAAGCTTACAGTTTTGGGTTTATTGAAGAGTCTTCCTTGAGTAATTGGTGGTTTCTTTTCTATAATAGTTCTAATACAGTGGAATCTTTATACCTCGAATATGATAAGCTTACAGTTTGGGGTTTATTGAATTGTCTTCCTTGAGTAAGTTGTGGTTTCTTTTCTATAATAGTTCTAATACAGTGGAATCTTTATACCTCGAATATGATAAGCTTACAGTTTTGGGTTTATTGAATTGTCTTCCTTGAGTAATTGGTGGTTTCTTTTCTATAATAGTTCTAATACAGTGGAATCTTTATACCTCGAATATGATAAGCTTACAGTTTTGGGTTTATTGAAGAGTCTTCCTTGAGTAATTGGTGGTTTCTTTTCTATAATAGTTCTAATACAGTGGAATCTTTATACCTCGAATATGATAAGCTTACAGTTTTGGGTTTATTGAATTGTCTTCCTTGAGTAATTGGTGGTTTCTTTTCTATAATAGTTCTAATACAGTGGAATCTTTATACCTCGAATATGATAAGCTTACAGTTTGGGGTTTATTGAATTGTCTTCCTTGAGTAATTGGTGGTTTATTTTCTATGATACCGTGAAGCCTCTTTTATCCGGACCCCGATAATCCGGATGTCTCGCAATCCGAACGAAATTGTAATTATTTGACCAGTTTGTTGCAGACGACTTTTGAAAACATTGTGGGTAAAGGAGAAATTGCTCGTGACAAAATGTCGTCTGCAAACTCTTTCAATTTGGGACAGTCGACAATTTGGCGTTTGCTAAAGGGTTATAAGTATACACGTGCATACAGACCGTTTATGTCTTAATGTGTATAAGGACATGCTCTGCTGCATCAGTCCGGATGATTCGGTAATCCGAACATTGTGTTGGGAACGGACGTGTTCGGATTAAGAGAGCGAGAGACCAAGTGTTATTCTTCGATTTACAAAATAATGAAAAAAAAAAAAAAAACAAGAAAAAATGAAGAAAAAAAATCCCATCTCTTTTGTCTCCATATCCCCATACTGCCACTGTCATGATATATGTGATATTACACATGTATGATTACATAACAGTTCAAGCTTGTCAAAGTCACATGGTAATAAATCAGACATGCATCTACGGTTGATAAAGTGATTTCTACCCAATATCATTATGAAACGTTATTTACCATTCATTTTAACTGTTGTTTTCTATGATTTCTGATTTATTTGGAATTTTCACAAACTCCTTTATGAGGTAAAATGTTAGTGAAGAGCAAAACACGATATACACTCAAAGTCGGAACAAAAACTAATGTTCTAGATTCATTATGCGTTTTCTTGTGTAACTGCGATATAAATCTAAAAACGTACGGCTTTTGTATAACTGTACAAAACATATAATTAGAGTAATTTGTATTTTACCATTTTACCATATGAACTGGTCAGAACAAAGCAACCTCGAATACACAATTAAACAATTCTAACAAATGAAAATATGTGACATGTCCAGTTTGATAGCACCACCAGACGACACAATGTTTTCTGTGTTGAAATTGTAAAATAATGATAGAAGATTATTTAACAATTTCAACACATTTTGAAATGTCGTCTGCAAACTTTTCCAATTTAGGACAGTCCAAAATTTGTTGTTTGGGAAAGGGCTAAGCCAGTATTTTTACACGATTAACATACATCATTTCTTTTGAATCTCTGTCTCTATCCAGTAAAACTGACCCAATAGACTGTAGCCATGTGCTATCTTATTTGGTTTCCTTTTCAATTGACACGTATACCCGTAACGGTATACCAATGTTACAAAAGGTCTACCTGAGTATTTATAGTATAATTGTCGTTTTCATTCAGACAGTTTGCGTCATGAGACCGTTTGTGAAATAGGTATAATTACATTTCTGCATAACTTATACTTTACTTTGTCAAGAATGTAAAAGAGTACGTTACCCCTTTCAGTGCTGGAACTGACTTCATGCTTATGCAAACAGGTTAGGTCACAGGACAGTCGCCAAGTAAATTGGCGGCTGGCCTGTGATCTAACCTGTTTGCTACTCTGAGTATTTTGTCTCGTCAAAATTAAGAAGATTTCTAAGGTATTGGAAAGCAGACAACACAACACTCTATTTTTAGAAAATTACAAAGAAACTAAGGGATAACATTTCATGATGAACATCCGTTTCGGATGAGTTAAAGGAATTCTGAAGACAAATACTAATATCCAATTTGAGCTCCAATGCTGTTTCTTCTTGATCTCCATAACATGGAAGAAGCGATCTGTTGAAATGACGATCTTGATATACTAGTCTTTTGAAAACTACATGTCTTACAATTATAAAATGGAGGCATAGATCCGCTCAGTTACACGAAGCTTGAAACTTAATACATTTTTTAAGCCCATTTATAACTGTTTGGCAAAGATGGAGGACATTTGTCGATCCCAAACGGGGGTAACAATTTTTTCTTTCATGAAAGAAACAAACCCAGGTGCAATCGGAACTACTCGGGTATTTCCGTGAGCTGTGAAATACACGTCGTACGACGTACGTCATTCGGAACACCTCGGCCATTTCATTGGATAAACCCGATGTGTTCAGATTGACCCAGATGTTCAAATAAAATATCATTCGGAACACCTCGACCATTTCTTAAAATGACCTCGGAGGTAATGGGGAGCCATTTTTGAAAGTAGGTCAGCAACGAAGGGCATATCCGTTTGCAATCGTATCTACTCGGAAATCCCCGGCACAAGCCGGGGATTACCGAAAAGATACGATTGACAAAATATGAAACAAAGATGTGTTGATTTGATAATCTTTAATGAAAAGAGTTAAAAGTAAAAAAAAAACAATATTCAGTTGTGGTATATAACCAATTTGTGAGTATCTAAATACATATTTAGTGCCTGTGTGCATGTTGTTATCATGTGCGTTATCCGCCGGAAAACAGCCGAAATACCCCAGGATTTCTGGTGTATTCATGAACTGCAGCTTACGAGGTATATCTACCGACTTGTTACGCGGATTGCCGAGTAGATACGATTGATAAATTATTTGAGATATCAACTTGTAGACTTGAATTGTTTACATGTACATGTATACCACCTTTTAACGTATATTACTCACAGAACACACACTGTGAGCTAGTCCCTATATCGCATGTCTTTGAATTCGTTCTTTTAACGTATATGTGAAAGAGGAATTAGAAAATTACTGGACAAAAAGGTACAAATGATATTTCGAAATCAACGTCTTTCAATTTTCAAATCACCCAACTGAACCAGATTTTCAATTTTTTACCTTACTCGGAACACGTGTCTTTGTAATTACTCTTGCCAGGTTTTTATATTACAACAACTTTTTATGAGTACATTTACTATTGATATGTCGGCGTTATTCATATTCACGAAGATGTTGGTTGAATCACAAAACTGTTGAGGATAATTTTCAACAACGATTGAATTCAAACAACGTAACATGCTTATCGATTCGTTTTCACGAAAGGTCGAAGATTAAACGTTTTAGGGCGTGTTTGTATTGGATTTAGAGGAATTCGGAATAAATAATCTCAAATACACGCATTTTGACACTAGTTCTTGCGAACTTGGGGAAAACGATGGAAAGCAAACTTCGATTGATCTTTCCCTCAAATGGAATTCCGTAATTGTCCCACTTTGAGATCACCGACAGACAACAGTTAATGACATTTTGAGAAAAAAGACATTTCTTTGTGTTGTATTGGCAATCAACCAATGTCAAAAATAAAAATGAGAGATATTTCGTGGTTTCATAAGGTTCTTGTTAACAGGAGAGAAAATTTGAAGGTCAAAATAAAATTTTATTGAAACAATACAGTTTTTGTATTGCTGTTTGATATACAATTAGAAGTAGGTTTTGAAAGTATAATTAATTCAAGAAGCCTACATTTTCATAAATATTAACAGTGGCTATGCTGCTAATTTCAAAACGTTGTTGCGCTTTTGGATTAGAATACATTTTAACTCACTGTATACAAACTTTGGAAATTGAAAACGATCTAATTTTGCTTCCAATGACTATTCTTCAGCGCATATCATATTAAAGGCACATCAAAGGAGAGGAGTACAAATAAATTACTAAAAAATGTATATGGAGTTATTTTATCATGTTTAACTGGCATGAGAATTAGTTAAGGAATACATTGAGACCCTATTAAATAGACTCATTTAAAATAAGTTATTTTGTGCTTGAAATATATCAACTGGCAAGGTCAGAGGTAAAGAATCAGGAAATCTAAATTATAAAACTTGCTAATCTGGGTTATTTCTGGTTTACTTTCACATTTAAGTTGTGTTGATGGTGTTTTCTGGTGAAAACTATTTGAGTCTGTCTAACAGTTTACCAAATTATATAGTTTGATATAGCTTTAATCTCCTTTAATGGGCCTTTAAGAGTACAGCTGTTATGCATATATAAAGATGTTCAATTCGAACTTTCAAATTATCTTGGTCTGTGAACGAGCTGCTTTAATGTGAACAATGTATAAATGAAGGTGTCGGTTAAGGAGGTCAATTATTTCTCATATCGATACTTATCGATTAACTATAAATCAATTTGACCTTCGAGATATATCGAACAATTATGGAATTTTGAATCCAAGGTAAATATAACGAAATTCCAATTCCACTGTATAAACAGTTTTGATTTCAAGCGTGATAGTACCCTTAGAAATTGATTTTTTATTAATAAGACTTCGATTTGAGTATAATTGAGCTATTTAAGATACTTAATTCTTTAGAAATACTATTTGTACCATTGAAGGAGAAGCAGCAAATCACATCATCGATGTATACCCGATTTAATTATACGATTTTGTTTCTCATTTGGGGTTTATGTACCTGTCTAAATTAAGGGAAACAATAGACAGTACTTATAAAGTGCCAAAAGCTATCACTTTTCTTTTGACTCTTTCTTAAGGTTTAATACCCAAAATCCGCTATTTGATATTCATTCATTCATCAGATTACTTCGGTCGTTCTCGATAAACATCGGTGGGGGTGCATTTGCTTTAAACCGAATAGCTCCGGCCCGAGCCGATGTTTTCCCAGAACGACCGAAGATAACTCGACGAAAGAACGAGTTTTAAAATGGCGGTTTATGGGTGTTCTACCTTAATGAGGACTTTGTCAAGAGTAATCTTATCCTCACAAGTAATTTTGCTCATTCTGCCATTGCTGTTTCCTTAATCTAAGCCAGAAGTGGGTCATGTCACTGTTAAATGATAATTTATCCATAGGCAATATTCTTTAAGTACAACTTTATAATATTTGGTCATTTAAACAAATTACACCAAATGATAGTGTTCCTGCACCTAGGCTATGAAGCATAGTTACATACTGAGATTCTGCTCACAAGACAAAATTACCATATATCTCAGTGTTTCCTTTACTTTGAATCGACACTGAGTTGTTGTTAATAAGTTATTGTTGACGCCCGTTTTACATGGGAAGTTGAGTATGGGGTCTTCCTCCACCATTTAGAGTCGATGTCAAACCCCTATACAGATATACATAAACCTATACATGGAACCGTCTCATGACGACGTTTCTAATGATTATCAACAGTGTGAGATTATGGGACCCAGCAAAATAAGTTAGAACAGGAAACACTCCTCATATAAGGAAACCATTCCATGAAGCCACTTTGGTAAAATGTTTGCGTAAGCCTAAAAGGATAAACATAAGATGGTAACTTAAACAAAAGTACAATGCTGTAATGTTATATGTCATTGAAGCCTCTCGGGGAGCCGGTTTCAATGACGTGTTACTTCCAAATATTCCTTAGTAAAACGCTACCCTGAATACATGTACAGTGACGTCTCGTTAATCCGAACACGTCCGTTTCCAACAAGATTTCCGGGATAAACGAGTCATCCGGACTAATGAAGCAATGCCTGGTCTTATACACATATGTTTGGTAATTGGTTAGACAAATTACTACAAATAATTCCGTTCCCTTATAAATTCGTTCGGATTGCGAGACATCTGGATTATCGGGGTCCGGATAAACAAGGCTTCACTGTATCTCATAATAAGAATCAGAATCAGAATCAGAATAATTTTATTTGACTTATACAAATACAGTACATCGTCATTTTAAACAATAAATTTACAAAATAATGTATTGTCAACGTGATACATCTATCGTTCTCTCTCTCTCCCTCTCTCTCTCTACCTCTCTCCCTCTCTACCTCTCTGTCTTCGTTATCTCTCCTATTTTTTCCTCTCCTCTTCCGTACATACAAAATCTTATACATAAACATGTACACAAATTATTTCAAAGTTATTTCCTCGTATAAAACATAATTCATATTTTGGATGTTTTCTTCCAAAGGGACACAACCTCCTCTTGAAACAATCTTAAGTTAAGTCCCTTTGGAATCAAACTACTACTTTACTACTACACAATAATGACAAAAAACAATGTAATGTGACTAATATAATCTTATTCTATTTAATTAAACTTAAATTAACTTCGGAGGATTATGAAAAAGAATTCAACTATTACTGAAAACGTTTGGAAAAATATTAAGTACTAAACAGATAACATACTACTATCGTGGTACTAAATAAGTTTACTACGTCTTTGTAAAGCTAAGGATACATAGTTACCCAAATTATGCATATCCTTCGAGTTTTTAGTATTCAATAATTCTATGAATTTGTTCATGTTAGGACGTGAATAATAATAATGCTTAATGTATTTTGATCTCAAATCTTTATATTTTGAACACTTAATTATAAAATGAAATTCATCTTCAATATCTCTGATATCGCATAACTGACAAAGTCTTTCATTTCGTGGTTTACGTTCTCTTCCGTATCTGAATGTTTCTATACTTAAATTATGTGCACTTATTCGTATTTTTGTTATATTACTTCTCTTATAAAACGATCCTATTGAGTAGAGATATGGCTCCAAATTAAGATCTCTTTTTGTGAAAATATATAGTGTGCTTAAAACAGCTTTACTTGATACGTCAGAATACCATTTTTGATAAAAATTATCGATTACCCTTTGTTTAAATTCCACTAAAAACACTTTTCTGTCGACAATATTACTGTTATCAAAAACGTAAGATAAGCCATAATCATTTAACAGTTGTTTTACATTATAAATCCAACCTTTATGACTCTTCAAATATATCTCATGTGCATTCCTAAATACGGTCTGCAATACAATATTATCAGTTTGTGATAACATAAGCCAATATTTGATAATTTGAACATATCTATTTATATATAATGGATATCGCCCAAGTTCGCCATATACTGCTGCATTGCAAGCACTGCTTTTCACCCCTAAGATCCATTTACAGAACTTAAGGTGAACTTGTTCAAGATTTTTAGCTTTATAGAAACCCCATATAGGGCTCGCATAGTTTAATATAGACACCACAAATGAATCAAACAATTGTAAAGAAGTGTCTGGTAATACTTGGTGTAATTTAATATTGTTGTACAGAACATACATCGCCCTTAAAGCTTTACCTTTTAAACATTGATTGTTCAGTACAAATGAACCAGTATAATTGAGTGTTATTCCTAAATAATTAAAATTGTCGGTTATTTCTATTTCATCATTTTTGTAATACCATTTCTCGTCTTCAAATGTAGAACCTCTTTTTCTAAATACCACTATCTTAGTTTTTTCTGTATTTACTTCCAGCCCCCAGTTTGTGCTGTATTGGCATAATTTATCTGGGCTTTGTTGTAAATCTGATGGCGAGTTTCCAACAACGACCATATCGTCTGCAAAAAGGAGTACAATAATACATATATCATAAAAATTTAAACCACAAGTGTTACTACCCTGTATAAATAATTCCAAATCATTTAAAAACAATGCAAATAATGCTGGTGAATTATTTTGGCCTTGGAAGAGACCGACTGATATATCAAAATAATCCGAAATGGAATTACTATACTTGATGCATGATTTAACATGTGCATACATAGATCTAAAAATAGTAAGTATTTTACCATCAAAACCCATTTTAAAAAGCTTGTGCCATAGTAGATTTCTAGATACTGAATCGAATGCCTTTTTGAAATCTACGAATGCACAATATAGCCGTTTTTTACTAAATATAAAGTGTTCGATTAGATTATGTAATACAAAAATTGCATCCACGGTTCCCCTTCCTTTCCGAAACCCAAACTGTGCATCAGATAATAAATCATGTTCCGTGTACCATTTTTCAATCCATGCGTCTAAGACACTTGCTAAAAGTTTACCAAAATTACTTAATAAAGTAATACCCCTATAGTTTGCGGCGTCATTTATGTCACCCTTTTTATACAATGGAATTATATAACCCTTAGCCCAACTTTCCGGGAAAATACCTGAACTAAAAACATTGTTAAATAAAGTTGTAATATGTCCACATATAATATCGCATGATTCAATAAAATACTCATTTATGAGATTATCTACCGGACAAACAGCTTTATTGCGTTTAAGACGCTTTATGGCTGATTCCACCTCACTATAAGTTATAGGTTGATTAAGCTGACTAAATGTCTCGTTATCAATATTACAATTACTATTTTCATTAAAAGATACCTCATCATTATGTGACACTGTTTTCACTTCGTTTAATAAGTTTGAGAAGTGAGTTCTAAACTCTTCAACCGAAATATCTGCTTCTGCACGTTTTTTCTTACTTTTAAAGAAATCCCAAAATTTGCGGGGATTTTTATATTTAAGATTTTTGAATTCGGTTGCCTGTTTAAATTTATAATTTTGCTTTTTGGTTTTGATAAGTTTTTTATAAACTTTTTTAAATTTACACAATTCTTTTCTATTTTCATATGTTTTATCTTTATTAAAGTTGAACAAAGCCGTTTTGTATGCGTTTATAGCAAAGTGACAGTTCTCATCAAACCATTTATCTTGATTGAACCGCCTACTACTATCTGCCTGTATAAACACCTTTTTAAAGAGGGGATCCGCGGCATGACAAATAGAGTTTGAAAATTGTTCAACCATTTGGTCTATACTAAATTTGGTATTGTATTGCTGCTGCACTATTTTGTTAAAGGTAGGCAGTGTACCAATAATCCTGCGCCTAAACTCGTTTTTATGTTCCGAATTCCATTTACATGTTTCCTTAACAAGTTTTTCATTTGTTTTACTATATGGCTTATGACATGTATGAAGGTCGAAATGTAGTGGTGCATGATCGCTAAAAATATTAAAGTCTCCAATCATAAACTTGTTTAGACAGGGAAAACAGCTTTCTTTTAACATAACATAATCAATGGTACTGCATGAGTTTCTACTGTAATGTGAGTGGGACCCGAGCTTGTGATCACCACCTAAGCGACCATTGGCTAATTTCAGTCCAGTTGATTTGCATAAGTCTAATAATTGAGTGCCTCTCGCATTACACGTGCTATCTTGTGAGGCCCTGCTATTCATTGAATCTGGTAAATAATCATCACTATCAAGTTTGAAAACATTTTATCACAAACAATATAATCTGGTTTAGAGCCTACACGAGCATTAAAATCCCCTGCCTCCCCTAATAAGTAGTGCGGTACTTCGTCGCGGTTTCAACAGTTGTTGGTACAGGGTGACAACAAGCATTTAGATCATAGTGTTGATTAGGTTTGATTACGTTCCCTTGTCTATGTAGGGTTTAGACTCATAATAAAACGGGAAAACATAACTCCTCAAATTAATCTCTCTATGCTACGTTGTATCGATCACGGCCACTACAATACTTTCATACAGTTCAAGATGAAATTTGGATTTTTTCCCCCAAAATTATTTAAAGATTTTAGCGGACTAAAATTTGTTTAGTTATAACGCCTTCTTGTGTTGTTGCCGCCATCTTTTAAACGCCGTTATTGTTTCTAAACAGATGGTCATGCGACACATTTGGTGGCAGTGATCAATCCATTAAAGGAGATCACTGTAAGGAGTTTGGCCACAAGGTATTTATTAAAATATACATAGTTGGGTAGTTAAATTGGATTATGTCCCCTAGTATATATATTCGTTAGATAAAACAGGAAACCCTATTGCTACACTTTTTAACACAATTCATCTATATAAATAAACAATGTAAAAGAGCTGACTTTGCCCGCAACGACCATTTTCACCTTTTGTTGTTTATTATGTATGTCTTCGCCTGAATATGTATTTTGCTCGCGTAAATGCTTAGTGAGTAATTTCACTTGTCGTAACACGTGTTTCTCTTGTCTCCATTTTCCTTAAACATGTAACGTGTTTATATGAATCGCCTACCTAATGATAAAAGACGCTGTAACATAACATAGGTGAAATCACGTGGAGAATATGTTAGTGAATCGACTGTATAAATATGGTTAGATCTTCTAGCTAATCGACGAAATAAGAGATAGTTTTTCGAGCTTTAAGCTTATATCAAGATTTCTTACAACTCATGCGCTAGTAATCAGGATAACATACATACTTCACAAACGATATCAAAAGACAAAATAAGAAAACAAACAAATTAAACATGATACTTTGTCATAAACATAGCCAAACTATTCACAATTTTGCATCTGTTTCAGATAAGGAAAAGCTACAAGAACTCAATTATGCCGCCGAGAAAGCCATCATGGCAAAGGCCTCAGAGGCAAAACACGCCATGGCAACAGCTTCAGTCGGAGTCGCCGAGGCCCAGAAGTTAGCAACGGAAACGGAAGTACAGTCCATAGAAGCAGAAGTGACTGCGACGAAAGCAGCCGCACAGGCCCGAGCAGCCATTCTAGCAGCCGAGGAAGCAAGGATAGCAGCGCTGGAGAGGGCGCGAGTAGAGGAAGCGTCGAAGAAGCGAGCTGAAGAGCGCGCTAGAGTGAAGGCGGAGGAAGAGAGAAGGAAAAAGGAGGAAGAGGACATGAAGATAATCGAGCAGGCGGCGCTAAAAGGGAGTTCCGTGGAGGATGAACGGAAGCAGTATATGGAAGAAAAGGAACGTAAAGAGGCGGAAAGGAGAAACCCGAAAAACTGGCCAAGATTTACGTAAGTTACACCGACCTTGAGAAGTCAGGCGGGGAATCACGTGACCAATGTTTAAGATCTTATGTCCAAACAAGATGGCCGCATCCAATGTTTTCGCTTTTGTTTACCTATGTTTGCCAATGAAAGCCACATTGTGCACCCAGCATGAATTTACCACCAACTTTTCGGTTCTGGTGATAAAGGATTTGTTATCTTCTGATCCTCTCTCTTTGAGGTTATGGTTTTGCGTTTGTTGATGGACCAAAGGAATGACATAAAAACAACTCGTTGGTGCGAGCAACTATCTATTTCGCTCTACTCGTTTCTATACATTTCAATGCAACCGTTCAAACAGCAAATACAACCATTTTATGGAATTGGATCTGTTGCTTATTTATTTCCCATTGGATACTACGGAATCACACGGTGTTGACACAATTAACTCGTTTAACTTCATTTGGTTTCGATCTTTTCCGTTTGAATGACACCGATGAGATGAATAGCTAAAAACATGGCCATCAAATCGGTCACGTGATAACAAACGCGGGCAAAACACGATCAGAATGGTCTAGTTACATTTTATAAAGGCGTTTCATCTAACACTTTCGAGATCTATGTTGTGATTTAACTAGAGACCATTTCTTTAAGAAAAACGTTAAAATCCCATTCTATAAGAACGCCATTTTAAACTGTCATGCAATTCTATACGTTTCAGATATAACGTGAAAGCAGAAGATTTCGACCCAGGCGTGGGCTGCGTCATTCGAGCAATCGAAGGGAGCATGCGCGAAAATGACGTCACATGCGCTTATATGAGCCAATCAACAAACGTGTTTCAATTACAAGACAACGAAGAGCTAGTCGGGAACATAGTAACTGTCAAGCCGACGGACGAAGAAATGTCATTTAACGTAAGTTCCCATATGGTCGGTTTGCTGGCCGACCCGTTCATCCAGTTTCTAAATTAATGGTTTAACGCTTTACCAAATGCAAACTTTTTGACTGTCCTAAAATAAGAGAGATTGCAGACATTTCAAAATTTGATGAAGTTAAAAAAAATAATCTTCTGATAGGGGATATAAAATGCTGTGGGAAAAGGAGCAATTTCTCCTTTTCCCATTTTGCTTTTCAGAGTAATCTGCAACAAACTGGTCAATGTCGTTATTGTTTGGTAATGGGTTAATTGACAAGTCCGGGGTAAAAGTAAAAGTAAAGACGAAGAAATAGTTTTTAGAAAAGTTTTAAATTGAAATCATTATTACAACTTTGAGGATTTGTTCGTTAAACGTTTGTGGAACGTTTATACAAATTTGGGCATTTAATGAATTGTTATAAAGAACATACAGGTTACAAATAGACAACACAAAGGATCAGTAGACGTTAGCGTTTTCACTGATCGGATGTAATTGTGTCTTTGGAGATGGCAATTTTCTCGGTTAGAAGCACTCGCAATGTAGTTTTTCTTGCATGATCTCTCCACACAAGATTACTTCCCTTTGCTACACTACAGTACAGTATATATACAATCGTATCAACTCGGCAATCCCCGTCACACAATCGTATCTACTCGGCAATCCCCGTAACAAGTCGGTAGATATACCTCGTAGGCAGTACATGAATACACCAGAAATCCTGGGGTAATTCGCCTTATTTCCGGCGGCTAACGCAAAATGCACACAGGCACTAAATATGTATTTAAATACACACAAATTGGTAATATATCACAATTGAATGGTTTTTTTTACCCTTTTCATTAAAGATGATCATATCAACACATCTTTGTTTCATATTTTGTCAATCGGCTCTTTTCGGCAATCCCCGACTAGTGACGGGGATTGCCGAGTTCATACGATTGGCCCTTCGTTGCAATCGGAACTACTCGGGTATTTCCGTGAGCTGCGAAATACACCTCGGATATAAGTGTAGGGTTACAATTTTTCGGGTAAATCGGCATCCGCCAATTAATACATTTTCCAAGCGTGCGCGTTAAGTAGTTCAATGTGTATGGAAGGGTTGGACATCCTTTTTAATCACTTTTGATCAGTGGCTCATACCAAATGGCGAACCTGTTGTTGTGGCATGTATACTTGTTTCCTCAATCAAATTTAACGACTTTTTTAATTTACATTCAAGATCTATTTTTAGAAACGAAAGAAAGTGACGTCATTCTCGCGGGGAAACAATATGGCGTCATCCCTATTATTTCAGAGGTGTTTTCTATTGGATAAACCCGATGTGTTCAGATTGCCTTCGTTGCTGACCTACTTTCAAAAATGGCTCCCCATTACCTCCGAGGTTATTTTAAGAAATGGCCGAGGTGTTCCGAATGCCCCGTCACAATTCGGTAGAAATGGCCGAGGTGTTCCGATTGGTATATATATATATACTTTTAACCAAATGAAAAGGGCAATAACTGCACAGATGAATGAAAGCTAACCCGTATTTATGTTTGTATTTATGGACTATACTCTTTTCGTATAAACAAATTGTTCCAATTATTCCACTTACGCCGGGTTGAATTCAAAATCCTTTCAATGGCAACACCTTGACGAAAGTGCATCCGTTCATCTTTAAGTTCGTTTATTTGAAATGGTTTTGCATTATATCGAGTTTGTATTCAATCTCTAGCTTGGTAGAGGTGTCCGAATAATGATTGGACATCTAGTTAATCTTCGGGAGCGCTTACGCAACGATAATAGTGCCTAAAGATTACACGTCGCCAGTGATGTCTCGTTAATACGAACACGTCCGTTGCCAGCAAAATTTCCGGATAACCGAGTCATCCGGACTAATGAAGCAGAGCATCTTATACACATTAAGACATGAACGGTCTGTATGCTCGTGTATACTTATAACCCTTAAGCAATTGCCAAATTGTCGACCGTCCCTAATTCAAAGAGCTTTGCGACGACATTTCAAAATCTGATGAAATTGAAAAGATAAAGCAGAAAAAGCTTGTGGGAGCAATTTCTCCTTTTCCCACAATGTTTTCTAAAGTCGTCTGCAACAAAGTCGTAAAATGTCGTTATTGTTTGGGAAAGGGTTATGCTCCGAGAGTACTGCTTATAGATTGCACACCTTCTTTTAATGAAGTACGACCGTCTGTTTTCCTTTTACAGAAGCTTAGATTAACGCCTTCGTATTTGACAAATAGCAATGGCCTTCGGTACGAAAGTAAAAGAATACAAATGCCCTTTTGGAAAGATGTCGGTTGTGAAGAGTTCCCCAAGGGGATATTGAAAGAAAAATAATGGCAAAAAAAGCAAAGCTTTCAAAGCCGTTTCCGGCGAAATGGCGCCTTGATTATACCCAACATGTATCATATTACCCTTTCGAAATGATGAATATGTTTGTATGATTTGAATATTGTGTTCCTTGAAAAAAGACTGACTGATCCAACTTAAACGGCGAATTAGGTGAGAAACATCTGACGACCAATCAACACGCAAACGTTACAGTTACCTTTAGATATTTTGAGTAGAAACTGATGTGAATAAACAGTACATTTGCGTTTTTGTCACAGTGGTTTCTAAAAGCTTTTGCAGGAGTCAAAGGTTTGTGTCAAAATGAGGTGCATGTATTATGTCGTACGTGGCAAAATTGTAAAATACAAATATGGATACAAATGATCATTTTAATAGTTTCGGCCTTAGACCCACAGTACATATTACCTTACAATCGAAACTACTCGGGTATTTCCGTGAGTTGTGAAATACACCTCGGATATAAGTGTAGGGCTACAATTTTTCGGATAAATCCGGCAATTAACACATTTTCTAAGCGTGCACGTTAAGTAGTTCAATGTGTATGGAAGTGTTAAACATCCCTTTTAATCATTTTTTATCAGTAACTCATACCAAATGGCGAAATTGGTGTTGTGACATGTATAGTTGTTTCCTCAATCCAATTTAACGACTATTTAGATTTCACATTTAAGATCTATTTTTAAAAACGAAAGTAAAGTGACGTCATTCTCGCGGGAAACAATATGGCGTCATCCCTATTATTTCAGAGGTGTTTTCATTGGATAAACCTGATGTGTTCGGATTGATTACCTTACATACATGTTTTGAACAAGAAAGTAATCCGGTGCTGTAAAGCAGTCGAATTTTAAAAAAAAGTAACCTGGTGACATAGAAACTATCGCGTATGGTATACAGTGATGTCTCGTTAATCCGAACATGTCCGTTCCCAACACAATTTCCGGCTTGCCGAGTCATCCGGACTAATGAAGCAGAGCATGTTCTTATACACATAAGACATAAACGGTCTGTATGCACGTGTATACTTATAACCCTTAAGCAAATTGTCGATCGTCCCAAGTTGAAAGAGTTTGCAGACGACATTTCAAAACGTGATGAAATTCAAAAATAATCTTCCGATATGGCATTTATCATTGTGGCTAAAGGAGAAATTGCTCGGCACGAGCCATTTCTCCTTTGCCCACAATGTTTTCAAAAGTCGTCTGCAACAAACTGGTCAAATAATTCCGTTCCCTTACAAATTCGTTCGGATTGCGAGACATCCGGATAATCGGGGTCCGGATAAACGAGGCTTTGCTGTATTGTGTTTCTAAGCTGAACATCAAATGTGGTGCATATTATATAAAATGCCTCCTGGTGTGTTTATTATTTGTGTGCTAAATGCGTTGAGGTTCCATCGAGCTCCGGACGTCCTTCTCCCCACCGAGCTCCGGATGTCCTTCTCCCCACCGAGCTCCGGACGTCCTTCTCCCCACCGAGCTCCGGACGTCCTTCTCCCCACCGAGCTCCGGACGTCCTTCTCCCCACCGAGCTCCGGACGTCCTTCTCCTCATCGAGCTCCGGACGTCCTTCTCCCCACCGAGCTCCGGACGTCCTTCTCCCCACCGAGCTCCGAACGTCCTTCTCCCCACCGAGCTCCGGACGTCCTTCTCCCCACCGAGCTCCGGACGTCCTTCTCCCCACCGAGCTCCGGACGTCCTTCTCCCTCGGTGTGGTCTATGTTCGAGCGCTCTTTCTTGTTCCTTATACTTTTTACCCTAGAGCCAAGCAAGTTATGTTTGGCTGCTGCCTGTTGCAGGGTGTTTAACACTATGGTGCCGTTTTACTAGGCGATTATAGTTGTGTTAGTTTAAACTGATAACATGGATAGTATTTGAAATGAAATACAATATTGCAATGTGACACGTCACTGGAAGCGTCTTGGAGAGACGATTCGAATGATAGGTTTCCGTGCAATATTGTTTAGCCCGATATTTATATGAGAGATAATGTTGTTTTGAACAAACTCGTACCAATATTTTAATGAAACGGTACCCAGGTCACCAAGTAACATATGTATACACAGTGTCACCTCTTTGAAATACTTAGCTTGACCGCGGGGCGTGGGTTGTCGAGGACTCTTATAACCAGCATGAGACGCCTTTGTGTCGATGGTATTTTGTCTAGCATTTTCAAATTAATATCATACGAAATTTGACGAAAGCTATCTACTTCATATAAACAGATTTTGGCTCGATGGTTTATAATATATGTATTCGGTTTAATGCGAATGATTCCGACCCCGGCTGATATATAACGAAATATATCAAAGTTATTCGACGAACGAATAAGTTTGAAAATGACGGATTATGGGTATTCTACCTTAAATGTTTTACAAAATCATACGAGAACGAGATCATACGTGAACTTTATATTTAAGTCTCCCTGACCTTTCTTTTCAGTTTGAGGAACCGTTTTCCATTGCAATCCCAGTGTGCAACAGTCGGCTCCCGCTCGGAAAAGAATGCGTCATCAAACAACTCACATCGGACGGTAAATGGAAGACTCTTCCTACAGCTGAGGTCCAGTTTGAAGATCTAAGGGTAATTATTTCATATTTATTGGCATTCCCCGTTTTATACACTGTCTATATAACCAACTCGTACCTCCAAACGACCGTCGAACACCGAGATCCCTCCGTCGGGGACCATTGTGGTGTTCCATCGTGTTCATTCTGACAATATCGCAGTGTTCTGTCACAGGATAATCGCGGTGTTCTGTCACAGGATAATCGCGGTGTTCTGTAACAGAATAATCGCGGTGTTCTGTCACAGGATAATCGCGGTGTTCTGTCACAGGACAATCGCGGTGTTCTGTCACAGGATAATCGCGGTGTTCGGTAACAGGATAATCGCGGTGTTCTGACACAGAATAATCGCGGTGTTCTGTCACAATCGCGGTGTTCTGTAACAGGATAATCGCGGTGTTCTGTAACAGGATAATCGCGGTGTTCTGTCACAGAATAATCGCGGTGTTCTGTCACAGGATAATCGCGGTGTCCGGATGGAAATTGGAAGGAACGCGTTACACGTACTGTATGATTCGAAATCAGTTATGCTAACAGAAGACATAAGTAGTAAAGGTATATCTTGTTATTTCAATGATCTAAAAAAATACTGTCCATGCTGTTTTTGTTCAATTCAGACTAAGGTTTAGGTTTGATTTAAGATTTAATGGGTTACGACAACCTTATAAACGTAGACGATAAGGTACGATCCTTTTTTTAGACCAGCCCCTGAACTCTGCTCGGTCCCTCTCTGTGTGAGTTCAAATCATGGTAACGATAGGTTTGGTTTGATCGAGAGGTAGTCCCCCAGCTGGCTAAGGAAATGTGGAAGAAAGGTTCTTCCCGAATTGAACAGGCATTTTGGTCCCCCCCCATTTTTTAATGAATAAAGCATATATAGCGATGTTACTGAATTACCATACGCGCGATGTTAAATCTTTACAAGTCACCTAACAATCATACCGTTCCTTTGGTGCAAACTAAATAAGCAGGAAGGGATTGTTTCGTGTTCTAACAATAAGGGGTAATCAAATCATTACGTACTATATTTAGCTTTTTTCTAGCTATTTTGAGCTTCGATTGATATCAAAAATATGTAATTTGAATGGGTTGTTATCATGTAGAAAAAAATCGTTCTTCGAACTCGCTTTTTCAACCTGATAACAACCCATTCTCGTGAACCATTTTTTTTTATATCAATCGAAAGGAGTTAATTATCCTCTCTTAAACTAGTGCACTCTATCATGCTATATCGTACATATTTATCGCTTATCGCCTGTATATCAATTCTTAACAGTTTATTCCAAAATGCCTCACCCTACTACATCCGGTGTAGATAACTTACAAAACCACTGTGACCAAAATGATAAGTTGCTCCCAATTAGCAACTTATCATTTTGTCACGATGGTTTCAACCCAATACCACAACAGGCAACTCCTAAATTTTCAAATAGGTTTATGTAAGGGTAATTTCTTTTGCAAACCAATTAGAAATCTCCATAAAGGGGATTTGGTAAGGTTTTGCAAATCATTCTTGATTTCATCGAGGTTATCCAACGAAAACGCCTCTGATACAAATCAGTACGTCACCATATTGCTTCTAACTGGACTAATTTCGAAGTAATTTCGCTTTCAAATGAAGCTTTCATGTGCTTTATCAAAATAGTCTTTGAATTTAGTTACAGAAACAACTTATATTAAACCATATTTGTTTCTCCTTCAATTACAGGTGTTAAAGAAACTGACCAAAAATATTGATGTAGAACATATTAAACTACTTTTTAGTTTACGGAGGCTCATACGCGACGTGTTATAAACCGGGACTAAAAGCTGAACGTTTTTAACTATATACAGTCAACCTTGTGTTAAGAGGTCAGCCTATGGAACTGAGGTAAATGGCTGTTTAAAACAGGTTGGCTGCTAAATACAAATTGGTGTACACTATTAATCGAACAATGGGACTTTCTGTAGAGGCTGTTTAAGGCAGGTTGGCTGCTTCAAAGGATGGTTGCTTAACATGAGTTGGACTGTACTACCATACAGGGTATATTTCTTAGGTTATGCAAATGCCCGATTAATTACGATTGTTTACCCATGTCATTACTATCTATTTCCAGGAGCTGAAGTTCGTTGAAGGCCGAAGCCGAAGTTTCGGGACGTTTGTGACCGTGTTGACCACGAAGAAGGACACTGTCCAGTTTACGCCCAAGGCCTTCAAGGCCGTCTCGTCTGTGGACTCCCGTATCACGTTCTCGAATAGGCCGGGCTCATTCAAGCATACAGTCAGCGCTTCAGTCGAGGTAATGCAATGGGTTTTTAATGTGTCTCCCTGGCCTTATGGTTCAAGTACAGGGTACCGTTTTACTGAACATTCTATGCTAAAAAGAACGTTCAAAACAACGTTTCCTCTTACTTCAATATAGGGCTAAGCATTATTGCACAGTTACATATCATTGAAATCGTCTCTCCGAGACGCTACCAATGACGTCTCTCAGGACAATAGTGCATTTTCTTTTGAGATACTTTGTTTGTATATCAGTTTTGACTTAAGCAAATATTCTATCTAAGTCGTTTATTGAACGGTACCTAGGGGTCTGTCTTAAAAAAGAACGATATGAATCAACGTGAACGCAAATATAAAGAGGAAACGAGTAAAAATGCAAAATAAAAGCTGCTGTTTTATCTTACGGAGTTATTGATATATAAATGGTCAGGCAAACGCAGCCTATTCTTTGATTAAAACTCTATAGTACTGGAACTGACTTCATACTTATGCAAACAGGTTAGATCCAGATCAGCCGCCAATAATTTGCGGCTGGTCTGCGATCTAACTTGTTTGCTACTCTTGGTATATTTCTCAACAAGATTAATCAGATATTTAAGGTTTTGGAAAGCAAACGACACATAATCAGTTTTATATTATTACCCAGCATTTTAAGGGTTAATATCTGTTCAAGTAACGACGGTTCTAGAACGAGAAACATCCCCAAAACAAGAGGCGTGTTCACTGTCTTGGTTATCTTTCTTTTGTGTTTGGTACACACGATTCTGCTTAGACCGTTGACCAATTCAATAAGATGTAATTCAATAGCGCGGACACCCTTTTGGTCATTGGGCCCAGGGGAATGAATGTCTCTTTTGTGCCGGGCTCATGTAAGCATAGAGCATAGAACTTCAGTCAATGTTATTATCTGTTCGTATTCGGGCCACGACGGTATTTTCTAAGATCTGCTAAGAGACATTGCCTTTCATGATGGCAGTATCTACTTGGGTGACGTACCTACCTTGTCTGTAAATATGTTTAAAGGCACATGAAAGGATATGAGTACAAACTATGATAACAAAACTACTAAAAATATATGCAGTTCTTTTATCATACTTATAAAAGTCATGAAAATCAATTTATGAATGCTAATTCATAAACCCCTTTAACATTAGTTATTTTGTGCTTGAAATATAGTTGTCTACAATTCTATCATGTTTATTAACAATCTGTTTGTTTACATATTTCCTTTGACAAATTCCGATTGGTCGGTTCAAAATTTTGTTTATCAAGAAGCAAGGTTAGAGGTGAGAAATCAGGCAATCTGAATTATCAAACTGGCTGATCTGGGTTATTTCTCGTTGGCTTTCACATTTAAGTTGTACTGATGGTTTTTTGGGTGATAGCTATTTGAATCTGACCAAAAGTATACCAAATAATATACATGTAGTTTGATATAGCATTAATCTCATTTTATGCGTCTTTAACCCAAAGGGGAATTATACAAACGTTAATTCATGAATGCAGACATCACAATAGTTAGAATTCAAACTTTTCGAATCTTGACCATTGTAATATTTAGTGTCTGAAATATATAGCAAATCCATGGTTGAAAAAATGACACACGATGAAATATGTCTCGATCTTATATCGAAAACCAGAAATGTTCTATTTAGTTGCATACGTTCTTTGTTCTTCTTTCCCTCTTCAAATAATTTATACCAAGTCATGTACGAAACCCTAGCACTTGATCACATTCATGAGTACACATTCAACAATTAAGTTTGATAAAAAAAAAAAACTTAAAAAACCCCACTTCCATTATTGAATCAGAAATGTTGCATAATTAGAAAGTTATCCATTGGTTATCTATTTGTATTTCTTGGTTATCTATTGAACAATATATTGTATGTGACGTCGGCAGCAGAAATCGGTCGTACGGTGAAAACGTCGATTCTTAGAAAACGACTATTAAAGTTTGTGCTTTATATTTTCGTGTTATAACATAAATAATCCTGGTCCCTGAAGTTTGAACAAGTTTCAACTGAAATTAGAATGCGGTCCTATCGACATTAGTCAGTATATTTTACTTTTATAAGACTTAGCCCCGACCTTTCGAGTGCTTCTTGCTTGAAAACTGCGATAACCTACATATATATTAAATATATAATTACATCATAATGATAGACTAAAATTACTTTTAAGGAAACGAATGTGTACCAAATTGAACTGTGTGTCGAGATCATTGTTCTAATAACCAAAAACCTTTGAGGGTTTAAAACAAAACCAAGGAATGTATTTATAACTCAATATGGTCTTAATAGTGCAATTACTTATGGTTTACATTTTATATTTCGTATTTCACATATGCAAAACATGACCATTAGGTGTTCTAAATCTAAGAGGGCTCATTGATGAACCCGCTCCTTGTCTTTTTAAAAAGTATTTGAATTCCGAGATTATACAATGTGTCGGGTGCATTTTCCTTCGGGTGGAAATACCGCTTTTATTGTGGTTTCCATGTAAGACATTTACAAAGAACGTACAGTCATCCTTCATTTAGCCATCATCTCATCAGGGTATCAGAAGGTAATTTACTTTTTCTTAGAATCTATACAGACATCACCGTCCTCTTTAAGGTATTTGAACTCAAGGGGGTTCAACATTTACCTCATCGGTCGTCTACTTACCACTTTAAACATTTTCGTACATTGTTTAGTTTAAACCTATTTATTTTACATCGATACTGACAAAAGCGTGTAGCTTATCAATTTCGATCTTGATGACTGCTTCCTGGATACTAAGCCAGGTCATTGTATGTTAATTGCTTCAAATCTATAGTTATTTTAGGCTTTTTATGTTTAGAAACTTTTGATATGTTTGATATTATAGTACCGGAACCTTAAAATAACATGTAGACTTAGGAGAAATATTCCTATTTCAATTAGTCGATTTTCACTTGACATATTGGTATGGCATTGAACACCATTTATAACAACAACAGCCGATGAAAAGTACATTGTATAAGAACGAAATCTCAAACAGATTGAGCTATGATAAAAAAAAAACAACCAAGAAATAACTTTGTTTCATCGTTACTAAAAACACTAAAGAACGCCAAACTCTGTTCGTTTCCAAGGAAAACATTTCGCAACGGAATAATATATATGTTGAGTGCGTTTTCAAAATATTGAGGGCTCAAAATTATAGCAGTAAAAAGCCGTTGACCTTTGCCAAGAACTTACTAAGTAAAGGTTCTCATTAAAGCTAGGATGTGACTTGATTAGGGAAGTTAATCATTACTTAAATTTACTTAAGATGCGTTAATATACTTAATTTAAGGGATTTCAGCGTTTTCTTGCCGCCTGGGGCTTATCAGTAACATTAGCCTTTGTCAACGTAATCTCTTTTCGCCAATTTACCTCGGTACAATTTGCCTGGAGACGCAACTTAAATGGATATTGATCAATCAGAAGTCATGGTTATTGAGTATATCTTTATGTTGAAAAAAAAACTTGACACCTTCAATCCCTATATACCTGGGGATAAAATGAGCTTACACTGTCTCAATGGTTTCTAACCTTTAATTTGACAAAGAGGAATGGAAAATACTGATGCTATTAAAAAGTGTGCTGACGTACTTGTATGTTTTTCTTTTCAAAACTCTATCACTGAATAATTATAAAATAGAGTAATGTATATTCATAATTGTCAAGACAAAACTGCCCTCTCTCCCAAGTGAAAACTTAACACCACTCTTGCCCAAAACGTGCAAAAATTATTGATGATTAATGAAACATATTTCACAGTTTGAAGGGTGCTGTAAAGTTGTCTTGTTCGGTTATCATTTACCCTTAGAATGCTAGATAATGTGCTATCAAAATATTTTTCTGTCGTCTGCTTCCCAAAACCTTTACTATCTGCTAAATTTTGATGAGGGAAGACACTCAGGGTAGCAAACAGGTTAGCTCACAGGCCGGTGGCTAATTTACTCGGCGGCTGACCTCGATCTAACCTGTTTGCATAAGCATGACGTCAGTTCCAGCACTATAAGGGTTCATCTAGAATTCTCCATCACTATGTGCAAAATGATGATTTTAGCGTGTTAAGTCGTCATTTGTAGCCCTGTTAACTTTGACTAAATATGGTTTAATTAATTTTCTAAAACAGAGCAAATGTACCACGTGGTGCAATTACAAAAGTACTTGTACAACATTTACCAGTCCCTTCTCGTTTTCGAGGTTAAAACCTCCTACAAACCACCTTACAATAAACGACTTCGACAAAAGATGTCATTTCTGATGACGAGCAATTTATTATTCCATGTATCATAAATGTGAGGGTAAACTCGTATAAAGAGTCGGAGGCCTAAATTATTGGGAATAAAGATTATTGTATTGTATTATTGTATTATAAAGTTGCAATGTATTCTAAATACTTCTTTCAAAGGAAGAACAGTGATGTCTCGCTAATCCGAACACGTCCGTTCCCAACAAAATGTCCGGATGACCGAATCATCCGGACTAATGAAGCAGAGCATGTTCTGATTCACATTAAGACATGAACAGTCTGTATGCACGTGTATACTTATAACCCTTTAGCAAACGCCAAATTGTCGACCGTCCCAAATTGAAAGAGTTTGCAGACGACATTTCAAAACGTGATGAAATTCAAAAATAATCTTCTGATATGGCAGAAAACATTGTGGGAAAAGGAGACATTGCTCGTCACGAGCCATTTCTCCTTTACCCACAATGTTTTCAAGAGTCGTCTGCAACAAACTGGTCAAATAATTCCGTTCCCTTACAATTTCGTTTGTATTGCGAGACATCCGGATAATCGGGGTCCGGATAAACGAGGCCTCACTGTATTGCTAACGCTAATGATTAGCCTACTGCAGAATAACATATTATTCAGCCACAAAAATCTGTTATACCAGGGAATGACGAATGAACTATATACGATAGGGGTGAAACTGTTGTGACACATTGAAAGGACTATCTCATCGAATGCATTGTGGGAATGAAACATTTAAAAAATACGGTTTAACCCTTAACCAATCGTTAAATTTTCGACTGTCCCACATTGAATAAGATTGCAGACGACGTTTAAAAATGTGATGCAATTGAGAAACAACCTTTTGATAGGGCAGAAAACATTGTGGTAAAAGAAGCAATTGCTCATTTTGAGCAATTTTTCCTTTTCCCACAATGTTTTCTGGAATCGTCTGTAACAAACTGGTCAAATGTCGTTATTGCTTGGTAAATGGCTAAACAACCCTCATCACTAGCTTAAGGACTTTTAACAATATCTACATTATAAAAATGCTAAAACCTAGTGATTTCATTGAATAAGTGTGAAACGCACATTAGGGTTTTTGGTGCTTTGATAGAAAAACCTGATTTATAAATAGACATTATGAATTGATCTCGGCAATCGTATCTACTCGGCAATCCCCGTCACTAGTCGGCAGTTATTTAAAGAAATGGCCGATGTGTTCCGAATGTGATCTCGGATGCATAGGATGCGTATTGCTAGCGTCATGTGATTAGATTGTCGACACATTTCATAAACTGGGTCCAAGACACTCTCACACGTTTCCAACATTTTTGCAGGACAGACATAAAAGATAATTGCTAACAAAATAAAACGTTTAGATGGTGTCCAAATTTGGCTATATCTCAACAACGCAGTTTTGAACGATATAAAAAGGGTATTGATAATCGAGTTTTGTGTAACCTAATAGTGATGCTGTGTGATGTCACTTTATTCGTAGACATTCAAAAAAAAAAAAAAAAAAAATAGACTAAATTCTAAAACTCTCAGATAATCCTTTTAACATTTTTTTTTCAACCTCGACTATTCTCACCGTTAGTTTAGCGCATGCAGAGTTATCGGGCTTGTTCGATCAGTATTAGGCAGCATGTGTGAAATTAAATTCTATTTTACGCCGAAATATTGGTTGATTAGGAGTGCGACCCGTAAAGTAGCATGTGGTGACACGAATATGTTTCGAAAAAGAGCTTCAGACAATCTAAGTATAGAGACGTGACGTAACAAGCTCTCTTGACCTTAGTACTCACCCACATATCGGGATTTTGTGCCTCAACGATAAATAGTTCCGCCTAGAAGTCATTAAGAATTGACCAAAAATAGAATTATAATGAAATAAAATAAAGTTTAAAATAAAAATAGTAAATAATAAATAACTCATTTTGGTAATAAGTGACACACTTATTTCACATCACAGCTGGTGATCGCTCTACCGCACCACCATGGTGTTGACAATGAAATCGGTTGCGCAACTTCCGGTTCAGCGTTTTAATTTAGATTGTTGCTTTGCTTCTGCATTTTCGACAGACGTTTACTGAAGGAAAGTTAAAATACTCTCTATTGATGATTTTTTTTGAGAGCTTTAAAGACACGCAGTCTTTCATTTGATTTTCTTGGAGCAAAAGGTACCTGTATAAAATGGAGTAAAAATATTAATAATACGAAAAAAAACTTTCAACCCATTACCAAACAAAAACGACATTTAACCAGTTTGTTGTAGACAACTTTGAAACACTGTGTGGGAAAAGGAGAAATTGACTGCTCTTAACGAGCAATTTCCTCTTTTCCAACAATGTTTCTGCACTATCAGAAGATTAATTGTCAATTCAATCACACCTTGAAATGTCGTCTGCAAACTCTTTCAATCTTGAAGAGTCGAGAATTTGGCGTTTGGCAAAGGGTTCGAGGCGGTTTTGAAACACTAATGTTAATCCCAGCAGTTACACAAAGTGATACCCACAAATATATCAAACTAATATACCTCTATAACTCAATATAGGTCCAAGCCATTGACGTCAACGCAGTGTCCGATCTAAAGGTCAAAGTGCCGAACGAGTGTGATGACCTTTTGACCGCGAGTCCCTTCATCAATCTGCGTACTCCGTGTAAGCGGTTCGAAAAGCCTGTCGTCGTCACAATGCCTCTACCCCAGAATCAGGCCCGACAGAAAAGGCCCACGACCGGGATGCCGAGGGAGAGCAAGCAGCCGGAAATGAGACCATCGACGGCTAGACCAGCTTCAATCAAGGATGGTTAGTTCTGTACCCTCATTACAAGAGGCCGACACTCTACCACTGCACCACTGTCGCCTACAAGACAATTCGGAGCCTTCATAGGCTAGTCCTGGTGAATCCCAGAAAAGCCGTTATATAACTGAGAATAGTAAACACGGTGCTTAATTCTTATGTGAAAAAAAGGTTTAGATAAGCTGTTTCACTGCCGCTCTTGCCATTTGACGAGTGCTATGAAGAATGCCTATCTCGTATATCGGCGATTTAGTACCATGTCGTTTTTAAACGGGGTTTCCTTTATATCACCGTGTATATATAATATGAAAAAAACATCCAATATAAATCTAGCACTGAGGAGTTAGTTATATGAGCAAATCGACAAACATACTTAACTTTAAACTTATTTTTTTTTTATTATATCTATTGTGAAACAAGTTCTTACAACTTAGATTAATTATCTATATCATGCTTACTGGATACATAACATGTTTTGGCGCCGATAGTAGATTAATGAAGGAATGCAAGGCAGATCACGCTACTCCCGGTACTCGAACCAACGACCCTCGTTGCTCTACCCCTAAGGGGCCCGTTTTACTAAACAACTTACGGAAAATGTTTGCGTAAGTCATAATTGATTAACATGGATAATATCTTCAATGAAAGTACAATATTGCAATGTGACGCGTCATTGGAAGCGTCTCGGAGAGACGATTCCAATGATGTGTCACTTTGCAATATTGCTTCGTCCAATATTGAAATAAGAGGAATTGTTGTTTTAGACTTACGCAAATCTTAAGCGTAAACTGTTTAGTAAAACGGTACCCTGGACCACACCTCCACGGCATTGTAACCAAGTCTCTCGTATAGAAATGTGTTATAACCACAGCTACCGTCGATCTCACGACCCTTGTGTTCCTTGCAGGGTCCCTGAATTGGCTCTAATTAAAGTTTTAAGTAGTTTATTGACATATATTATAAACTAAACATAGTTTGCTGTCAAACATGTGTACAACATACAAACGCATGAAGTGCATAAACATGGCAATAAAGCAGATGTTTGCGATTGGTCTAAACAGAAAACAACAACAGAAGGCAAGCATGAAGTATAAAGATTGTATCTTATTGTACGTTTCACTTAGGAACTATTGTGACGAAAGAAGAAATCGCTTGAAGTCAAACAATTCCGAGGCTTGATTGTTTGACAATTAGCCTATGTTCCCTTTTCTATCTTAGATGAGGAGTTAGATGCCATCCATTTTCTCTACTTGGACGATAAGAACGGCTGGACGAAAGATACCAAATGTAACCTCCACCAACCCAAAAACAAGGACGTGGTCAGCTTTGAGATGACAGAACCGCGATCAAGGTGAGGGTTTGTTCGGTAACGCAAAAAAACAATCAATGTTTCAAAATAAAAACAAAATCAGACGACACAATGCTGTAAATCGGTTAATTAGAGGGTCCAAAAGGTTGCGATTATATCATTTGTCGAATAGCGATCCCGCAGTTCGTATTATCTTTCAATAGCTTTGCTCCAATCTTCCGCAACGACCATGCCTCTTTACCAAATTACCATACTGAACAAAAAAAGAAGGCAATGTTCTTACCATACTGAACATAGGATAAAAGGAATGTTCTTAGCCCAAACGGATAAGCTAGAGGTATACAAATACAAACACTTGAACTACATGCATCGTTTTTCCAGGTTCATTTTGTTGCGAACCAAGCCAGGCACCAAGGATGTCCGAGTGGAGAAAATCGCCACACTTCTAGAGAAGAGCGTTAACCAGAAAAACGTCAAGCTCTTCTTACGTCAACGTATTGACGACGCTTTTGACATCAAGGTACGTCCCTTTAAAAGGTATTGCACCTGTTACGGAGCACTTCCGGGTCGTAGTACCAAAAAGTTGTCACATTTAGAAATTTTGATTTTCGACTTCTGGTGCATAGTTTTGCTAGTAAAATAAAAGCTGATAGAATACTGATGTGTTTCCTACATATATGTTAGTCCAGCAATGCTCTCAAAGTTTGTTTTGGTTGCCAATTGCAGGACTATTTGTTTGGAATGTATGCTAAAAAATGCCGGTACATCGGCTGGATTTGACAGCTTTTGCACTGATTTTCGGACGGTACTAGTACACTTTGCTCCGTAGAAAAAAATGAGACGATTGAGGTGTCCATTTTATTAAGTTTTTGAGAGTTTAATAGACCAACTTGATGTTTCTGTATATAGCTAAGGGTAAAAATCATACTCTTCACTCATCGGAGTCTTGAAAATATATGATTTAACCCTTGAGTCAATGGGAATTCAAGATCACAAAGGTAACAGGTGTATGACTGTATACTCAAGTTTTAAAGGACTGTTTCACTGATTGGGATTAAACTTTCTAAAGTAGGTTGTCCTCTACCGATAAAATGTCCATATCGATTTTTGAATTAACATGATAGTAGATCATTGGCATCTTCCCAGTCCTATTCATAACTGTAGATATGTGATAAAGATTATTTGTTTTGCAAATATTCCAAACCGTTTCAACGGGTTTATTTCGTTAACAACGAGCTAAGCTTAGGGTAAGATGTGCTATTTCTAGATTAAGATACATGTATTATCGTCATGTGGGCTTTCGGAAACGTTTAACCACTCTTGTCACGTGACGTTAAAAAGATGAACGAAAAGAAAAGAAATTCCTGCGCTCAGATTTCCAATAAAAACTGGCTCTCCCATAAAAAGCCGAGCAGAGCACGATCACTTTTCTCATTCAAAGACAATCACCAACTATCTTTTCTATTTATCTTGTGACCTTTATGGATTCTTATTAACTGACAAAATTGTCACGTGACTGTGTGGCATACGGTAAGTGCTAATTATCACACATTTATGTTATATGGCTCCTTGTTACTAGTCTCAAAATGACTTTAGGGACTTGATATATAATAAACAGTAATCCCCTCTGATGTTATAAAGGTTGGCTGCACGGCGTCAAACAGGGTCCACCGGGCCCTCAAGTCCCTAGAGGAGGATGAGGGGTACACGGAGGGTCCAGCCCCTAGTGGGGACCTCGTCTTGCAGGAGGGGCAGCAGCTGTTCCTCAGGTTTAGGGGCAATATCGGGTGCGTCTCCGAAAACCCCGATTTGACGCTGATCTATAATTCGAACATCCGGGCATGCCGCCAGCTGTTTGTCGAGGAGATCGACAAATTTGCGCAGAAAGGGTTACAGAACTACCGAGGATTTCTTCAGGTTGGTTGAAGATCCATTTCTTGACATTGGTTGTGTCATTGTATTTTCATACGAAATTGTAGCAAATGTATGAAAAAATCTTTTTCAATAATCTTTATTGCTTTGTCAATGGTTAAACATGGTTAAATATATCGGCAATTCTAATGATTTAAGATGAAAATAAGGATGGGTAGACCTTTATTGAGGTATGCAAGACACTCGAACCTTAAAACTAAAGATAAAATCGAATTTTGGATATATTCGAATAGTTGTTACCGCAAATTTGATTAATGATTTAGTTTAGTTGTTCTTTATCATCCCAAATAAAAAAGACAGAATAGACCTATAATTTTCCATTTTGAAACTTTCCTTTTGATGGATTACTTCGGTCGTTACCGGCATACACCGATCGGGGGCGAAACTATTTGTTTTGAATACGAATAGTTCCGGCTCATAACGATGTATACCGAGAACACCCGAAATAATCCGACGAAACATTTTTTTTTCAAAATGGCGGATTTTAGGAATTTACTCCGGTCCATTACAGGTGCTGACCAAGGCCATGGTCCCGGATACGCTATCCCCCGGAGCCCAGAATCCCAAAGGACCGCCGGAAATGGTCGAGGCGGAAGTACTTCTATGCGAGTTACTGATAGAATTACCCAAGGTAAAACCAAATATGTATTTGATCAGTACCTAACATGAGCAAAGACTTTTCCGGAGGGTATATTTTTGGATTTTGTTGAGTAAAGCTTGAAGTTGCATTTTTAAATGACAACCCATCTTCTTCTTTTCGTTTGCTCTACAACGTCAAGCCAGTCTCCCCGGTGGAATTGATGGTCTTTTTCAGGTCCTCTACGTCTCCGTATAGCTTGCGGTATATTGGGACAGCTGATGGCCACGTTGCAGTTATCTTCTGGTTGTATCTCTTGAAGTGTTGGAGGACATGCTCTGTAGTCTGCTCCTCTTTACCACATAGACAGAAATAACGCGTACAAAATTCGATCATATCAAAATGCATAGGTGATCGGTTAAACATCATTTTTGAACTTGTTGAATCTTGGCATGATATATGAGTCTTCTTTTCCAGGTACATATAAATTTCATTGAACTCTTTTAAAAGAAAAGGAATAAACCGCTTCACTGAAGTAAACATGTGACATATTTTCTAAATTGATTGCAGCCTGAAGCAGAGCCTCCTAAACCACTGAAAACCGCACCTCTGCCAATACAAGACGGTAAGATAGTTTCTAAACATGTTGGTTATTATGGCTTTCAATAGCTAGAGCAGGGGTCGCAAAATCATTTGTCCGTGTAACCAAGCTTGTCCAAAATCCTTCCCGGATAATGGAATTCCATTGAAGATTCCTATATATCCAGCATAAGGACAAGTACAAAAAAGATCCAGCTTTAACGGACAAATTGGAAAAAAATATTTGTCCGAATTGCAAAGCTTGTCCAGAATCCTTCACGGACAAGTGTTTTTTTATTGAAATTTACTAAATAACCATCTTACGGACAAGTACAAAAAAAAGGTCAGGTATTTACCGTCAAGTACATCAAACTCACATTGGGCCACCCCTGTCTAGTGACACATAGAAATGACTATAGCCTTAGAAAAGCCAACACAGTGATAAATGTTTCCGTTGTAGTAATTTTACACATATAGGCATGCCCTCGATTTCAAGCAAAGCGGATGAAAATAAGTCAACTTAGTGTAACGCAAATCTTTAACATCTCGGGATTCCTTAACCCATTACCAAACAAGGACGACATTTCACCATTTTGCTGAAGACGACTTTGGAAAACATGGCGGGGAAAGGAGAAATTGGTCTTACGGAGCAATATATCTCTTTCACACAATGTTTCTGACCTATCAGAAGATTATTTTTTAAATTTCATCACATTTTGAAATGTCGTTTGCAAACTCTTTCAATTTAGGACAGTCGAAAATTTGGCGTTTGGTAAAGGCTTAATCAAAGCAGTTGAAAATGAGTCATCTTAGTGTACAGATACTCAATACCATCCCGGGGTTCCTTTAAAGATATTCTCTCTGAGATGTATACTTTGTAAGTAATAAACGTAGAAACACTTGATATTTACAATCCATGTCACTAAGATAAAGCTCATTTTTGATTTCTTTACTTGTAAGTTGCTAGGACCACGTGTTTTCGTTGATTATTGACGTAAATGATGTATGCGTCAAGCTCCCAGTAATCCTGTTGTCAAGTGACTTTCATTTCCATCAGGTCCACTTACTAGCGGAGTGCTGAAGTATCTTGCTGGCTACCTGGGTAAAGAGTGGAAGGATCTGGCCCTGCACTTGAACCTGAAACCTATGAGGATCCAGGCGATCTTGCGACAAAACGTTAACAAAGACACACCGCAGACTCGATACGATATGCTGATGGCCTGGGCAAAAAGGATCCCAAAATCCGTGGACAAGGTAACTACCCGACTTAACCAATTAGCAAACAGTAACGATATTTCACCAGTTTGTTGCAGCTGACTCTGGAAAACCTTGTGGGAAAGGAAAAAATGCTTGTTACAAGGAATTCCGCCCTTTCTCACAATGCTTTACACCCTATCAGAAGATTCTTTTCCAATTTTATCTCATTTTGAGCTGTCGGCTGCAAGTTTTTCCAATTAGGGACAGTCAAAATTGTGGCGCTTGGTAAATGGTTAAATATGCCTTTGAACATCATGAGGATATCTAAAAGTTGAAACTTACTTTCTTATCCTTCGAATGCTGGTTTGTTTTCTAAAAATATATTTTTGTGTCGTCTGCTTTTCAAAATCGTACAAATCTGCTTGAATTTGATTACGAAATTTGTTTACTACAGAGTAGCAAACAGGTTAGATCCCAAGCCAGCCGCCAATTTACTTTCCAATTGAACCGTAAACCGCGATGACTTATCTCGGTTAATAGGTCATCCAAAGGAAAAATGTTGATACTCGCTGAAACCGCTTCCGACCTGCACAATGCTAGGCGTAATTCGATGAAAAAATGTAAGTAATAAAGAAGATCAACCTGTTTGAAAACCCAAATCGAGGGTCTGGCGGCCACTTGATTCCACCTTCTAACAAAGCCATCGACCCCAAGCCTCTGTGTTTGATAAGCACGTTTTATATTGCAGGTTCAAATCTTGTGCTCAGCTCTGCAAGCTGTCGGACGCACGGATCTGGTGGAGGAGGTTCGATACCGGGGCGACGAGTTTAGACAAAAACGACAGAAAAGTGCCAGAGGTATGTCAAGTTGTGCTGTCATCTTTGAATAAACGTATTTACTCATTCCTCCATAAGTGGTATATAACAAGCGGAAATGTAACAAGTGGAAATGTAACAACCGGAAATGAAATAAAACAGGAAATGTAATCATTATTACATTTCCTGTTTTATTACAATTCCGGTTGAAATAGTCAACAGGAAATGTAATAAAATCTAAAATATATTAAGTTTTGATTAAATGATTGAAGCAATGTGGCAATTGTACAGACTTACCCTTTCACTAAATATTTTACAATTGAAATATGACTGGTTTCTAATACGGACTGACTCAGAGCGATACATATATTATTACCTAACGCCTCATATGAACGTTAGTTCCTTCTTTTGTTGTTTTAATTGAAAGAAAACTCGAAAGCTGTCAAGATTTGGTAATCTAACTACAGTACGAACTGTTGACCGGTTAACATTTTGAATTACTAACTAACGCCTTATATGAATATTAGTTCCTTATTTTTGCTGTATATACAGTGACGTCTCGTTAATCCGAACACGTCCGTTCCCAACAAAATTTCCGGATTAATGAATCATCCGGACTAATGAAGCAGGGCCTGGTCTTATACACATTAAGACATAAACGGTCTAAATGCACGTGTATACTTATAACCCTTTACCAAACGCCATAGTTGCGACAGTCCCAAGTTAAAAGAGTTTGCAGACGACATTTCAAAACGTGATGAGATTAAACAAAATCTTCTGATATGGCGGAACAAATTGTAGGAAAAGGAGAAATTGCGCGTCCCGAGCAATTTCTCCTTAACCCACAATGTTTTCAAGAGTCTTTCGCAACAAAATTGTCAAATGTCGTTTTTGTTTGGTAATTGGTTAGGCAAACTACTGCACAATAATTCCGTTCCCTTACAATTTTGTTCGAATTGCGAGACATCCGGATAATCGGGGTCCGTATAAACGAGGCTTCACTATATTGAGAGAACACTGGAAAGCTGTCATGATTTGGTAATCTAACTGCACTACGAACTGTTGACCGGTTAATATTTTGAATTATTAACTCACGCCTTATATGAATATTAGTTCCTTATTTTTGCTGTATTTATTGAGAGAACACTGGAAAGCTGTCATGATTTGGTAATCTAATTGCGCTACGGAATGTTGACCGGTTGATATTTTGAATTATTAACTCACGCCTTATATGAATATTAGTTCCTTATTTTTGCTGTATTTATTGAGAGAACACTGGAAAGCTGTCATGATTTGGTAATCTAACTGCACTACGAACTGTTGATCGGTTAATATTTTGAATTATTAACTTACGCCTTATATGAATATTAGTTCCTTATTTTTGCTGTATTTATTGAGAGAACACTGGAAAGCTGTCATGATTTGGTAATCTAACTGCACTACGATCTGTTGACCGGTTAATATTTTGAATTATTAACTTACGCCTTATATGAATATTAGTTCCTTATTTTTGCTGTATTTATTGAGAGAACACTGGAAAGCTGTCATGATTTGGTAATCTAATTGCGCTACGGAATGTTGACCGGTTAATATTTTGAATTATTAACTAACGCCTTATATGAATATTAGTTCCTTATTTTTGCTGTATTTATTGAGAGAACACTGGAAAGCTGTCATGATTTGGTAATCTAATTGCACTACGATCTGTTGACCGGTTAATATTTTGAATTATTAACTTACGCCTTATATGAATATTAGTTCCTTATTTTTGCTCTATTTATTGAGAGAACACTGGAAAGCTGTCATGATTTGGTAATCTAATTGCGCTACGATCTGTTGACCGGTTAATATTTTGAATTATTAACTAATGCCTTATATGAATATTAGTTCCTTATTTTTGCTGTATTTATTGAGAGAACACTGGAAAGCTGTCATGATTTGGTAATCTAATTGCGCTACGGAATGTTGACCGGTTAATATTTTGAATTAATAACTAACGCCTTATATGAATATTAGTTCCTTATTTTTGCTGTATTTATTGAGAGAACACTGGAAAGCTGTCATGATTTGGTAATCTAACTGCACTACGATCTGTTGACCGGTTAATATTTTGAATTATTAACTAACGCCTTATATGAATATTAGTTCCTTATTTTTGCTCTATTTATTGAGAGAACACTGGAAAGCTGTCATGATTTGGTAATCTAATTGTGCTACGGAATGTTGACCGGTTAATATTTTGAATTATTAACTAAAGCCTTATATGAATATTAGTTCCTTATTTTTGCTGTATTTATTGAGAGAACACTGGAAAGCTGTCATGATTTGGTAATCTAATTGCGCTACGGAATGTTGACCGGTTAATATTTTGAATTATTAACTAAAGCCTTATATGAATATTAGTTCCTTATTTTTGCTGTATTTATTGAGAGAACACTGGAAAGCTGTCATGATTTGGTAATCTAACTGCACTACGAACTGTTGACCGGTTAATATTTTGAATTATTAACTTACGCCTTATATGAATATTAGTTCCTTATTTTTGCTGTATTTATTGAGAGAACACTGGAAAGCTGTCACGATTTGGTAATCTAACTGCACTACGAACTGTTGATCGGTTAATATTTTGAATTATTAACTAAAGCCTTATATGAATATTAGTTCCTTATTTTTGCTGTATTTATTGAGAGAACACTGGAAAGCTGTCATGATTTGGTAATCTAACTGCACTACGAACTGTTGACCGGTTAATATTTTGAATTATTAACTAAAGCCTTATATGAATATTAGTTCCTTATTTTTGCTGTATTTATTGAGAGAACACTGGAAAGCTGTCATGATTTGGTAATCTAACTGCACTACGAACTGTTGACCGGTTAATATTTTGAATTATTAACTTACGCCTAATATGAATATTAGTTCCTTATTTTTGCTGTATTTATTGAGAGAACACTGGAAAGCTGTCATGATTTGGTAATCTAACTGCACTACGAACTGTTGACCGGTTAATATTTTGAATTATTAACTCACGCCTTATATGAATATTAGTTCCTTATTTTTGCTGTATTTATTGAGAGAACACTGGAAAGCTGTCATGATTTGGTAATCTAATTGCGCTACGAACTGTTGACCGGTTAATATTTTGAATTAATAACTAACGCCTTATATGAATATAAGTTCCTTATTTTTGCTGTATTTATTGAGAGAACACTGGAAAGCTGTCATGATTTGGTAATCTAATTGCGCTACGGAATGTTGACCGGTTGATATTTTGAATTATTAACTTACGCCTTATATGAATATTAGTTCCTTATTTTTGCTGTATTTATTGAGAGAACACTGGAAAGCTGTCATGATTTGGTAATCTAACTGCACTACGAACTGTTGATCGGTTAACATTTTGAATTATTAACTAACGCCTTATATGAATATTAGTTCCATTTTTTTGCTGTATTTATTGAGAGAACACTGGAAAGCTGTCATGATTTGGTAATCTAACTGCACTACAAACTGTTGATCGGTTAACATTTTGAAGTGTTGACCGCCTGCACGTCGGGTGATTCCGTAAAGGTAGCTCGGCATTACTCGGTATTTTCCGACCAAGACGGAATGATCCGATTTCATTTCGGCATAAGATACATCTATTATCTCTACCATCGATAGGTTTACTATGAGTGATTGACCTGAATATTTCAAATCGATGGTGTAGTTATTTTGATCAACTTTAAACAATTTATAGAACGGTTAAAAGTTGATCAATTTCAATCCCGTGGACAAGTATATGACTTGTTTTCCCAGTGATTCCAGAAAGGGATTTAATTTAAATTCTGTTGACAAGCGAACCGAAAAAAGGGGAAAAGTTATTTTTGTGTGCATGTGTTCTCAAAATACACATTTATAAAATGCGTTTAGTAATAAAACAATTGTATCATCGGCATTTGTGGAACAGCCAAAACTGTGTTCATTCGGTGTCGAGGATGACATTTTGAAAGGTTGCCCTCGTCCTACGGCCTCGGTCAAAAGTTCAAAAGTCATCCTCTCATCCCATAGACCTCATTATGACTGTTCCACAAATGCCCATGAAATAACAGTATATTGTTTTATGGAAAAGTATAAATCCCCCCCAAAAAACGACAAAATATTTTTTTCATATCTGAAACAACAAGAAATGTAGATTTCGCGTAAACTACGAAAATAAGACTGCCATATGTTTAAAAATTTCATTTCCAGCATCCCATCTTCGACAGGCGTTTGTGAAGGTCGCCAAGACCTCAGCGGTGTTCTCGCACTGGCAGAAGTTCGCCAAGGGGCTCGGGGTCCCACAGGCGGAGATAGAAAAGATCGAGGGCTCCGGGGGGTCGGGCCAGGAGAAGTGCTACAACATCCTGGAGACGTGGAAGAACAACAAGGGCGAAGACGCTAGTGTCGTCGAGTTGGCTTCACATCTACGGACCACGAAGCACGAATATCTGTCAAGTAAGTAATTACAGTAATCTCCCCTTGCTGCGCTGCATCTGTCACTGTCATGATTTTTAACCACCAGAAGACGCGAACGTCGTCGAGTTGGCTTCCGACCTCCGCACTACGAAGCATGAATTTCTGTCGAGTAAGTAACCATAACATAAAATGTTTATCATAAACATCCTGAGGGAAACTTGGACAGAAACCAGCACTGGTAAGTGTAGGCCTTTGTTTTGACTTAAACATAGATAGAAAAATCTGCTTACGATCTCTGCAAGGTCGAATATTTGAAAAGGCGTTGCACGTTAAAAGTTAAACCGATAAAAAATACACATAATCAAAGTATGCAGAGGGATACTAAAAGTTGATAAGATCCTGTTATGAAGTTCTTGGGCAAACGGTTCAGAATGCGTCTTGGTGTTGGTGTGTTACGTCTTGTTTGAGGAACGATTAAGAATGAAATAGTATTCAATCAAAATATCAAGACAGACACATATGCCTTTTGAAACCGCATGCGCTAGGAAATTGCCCCAGAGATTTGTTTTAGCCTAGTAAAATGTTTATGTATGGTACCGAAAAAGATTTATCTGGAAATTCGTCTGATGTTTTTATTACCAACTTACAGGAGTCAAGTGCCTTAATTTTTTCATTTTCAGGAGAGGTGGAATCTATAATGACTGTGTGAATTGAAGTTGCAGACCACCAAATAATGCATTTTAGAAATTTAAAGTGTTTTATAGGAGCATTTCATAAAGATGGGTTTTGATTGGCCAGTATCGAATATCAGACAAACTTTAGACCAATTAGAATCCTCGGATTTACGAGGAACAAGAACAGTTTCGTTTATATTGCTGACATACAATAAGATACATACTGCTCAAAAACAATGAAAGATCTAGAAGATGTATGGATAAGTTATAGGATATACCTCTTAAAATTTGACCCCTGGCCCTTTTCGGCATCGGTATTTCAATGAGTCAGTCTTCATCTAAATAGTATATTGTCCAATCAGAACCCAGATTAACTGTGGGTTATTCATGTTCAAATATCTTATATCCCCCATGATTTTCTTGTTATATTTTGCTCTGCACTTTGCACATTAAAGTTTTATATTTATTTCACATGGGTTTTTTTTTGCTGTTACAATCGTGTGTCCTCACATGGGATTTATGGTAACCCATCCCTGATGAAAAACTTGTAATTGCTTTGGTTTAAGTATGAAATAAAATGTAAATAATGAATCATGATAACGGCATGTGTTCTGTTAAGTCTTTAACTTTGTCATTCTGACTTTTTGCATCAGGGATTTACTGCCTTAATTAATCGTCCTTTTCACCCACAGACGGCCTCATCTAAATATGACTTATTATAATGTTGCTCCGATTTCTGTTTAAGCACTTTGAAAAAAAAAGAAGACTTGCTCTAATTAAGAAGTCTACATTACCAAATAGTGATAATAATATGACTTTTACAAACCTTGTGAAAAAGGGAGAGGCATATTCTTTTCGGTCATAGTAATGTTTTGTGTTCATGGTTTATATACCTTTAACAGAGCCTGATAGGTCCGCAGAAGTGTATTGGTTAGCGTCGTCGCTTCGAGAACGGACAATTCAAGCTCAATTCCAGATACGCGAAATTATCTCACGATGGACAGCGATCAAGGGCAAAACATTATTTCCATACTTGTAAATGAATCCAGAGGCTTTGTATAATGGAAACTTTGTTGAAAGCATCGTTTGTATGAACGTATTTCCATAGTACCACAGGCAAGGGAATTGAGTAACAACTGCTCCTATTCTTATCGAGTTGTCAACGCCATACGAACAACAAAACCACAATGGTCGTCACAGTTTGGTCAAAGGGATATGTGGTGTTGTTATGATTAGTGACGGGGACTTCTAGTGACCGGTCATCCCGGATTCGATCCCCGAAGGCAGCGGCCATCTATTTCACAGTGGAGTGTCCTTGGGAAAAACACATGTCTTTTACTAGCCTAAGACCGGTAGGTCATCTAGAAATCCTGTACTATAATGCTCGAAAGTAGTTTGTACATTTAACCCATTACCAAACAATAACGACATTTGACCGCTTTGATGCAGACGACTTTAGAAATCATTGTGAAAAAAGGAGAAATTGCTCGTAAGGAGCAATATTTCCTTTTCCCACTATGTTTTCTGCCCTATCAAAAGATTGTTTTCCAATTTCATCACATTTTGCAATGTCGTCTGCAAACACTTTCATTTTGGGACAGTCGAACATTTGGCGTTTGGGAAAGTGTTAAAGGAACAAATGATAATAAAAGTAAGAGAAACACATGTGTGATCTGAAAAGATTTTATTTTAGCTTGAGGTCCATAAAAATGTTGTTCTATCAACGAATGTATTCGTTCCACGTATCTTGATTTCTTAATTTCTTGATTTCTTGAACCAGTTTTATCTTCGAAATTTGCTTCAGATGAGCCTTCTGCAAATTATGAAATGACTCATTCCTACAGTATGTTGTCTGTGTCTAAATATCTAAATATAATAATTCATCATTAGTTAATTCCATCAAAAGATGTAACCTATTTATACTATGAAACATATTTGAAGAAAACATCGGGTTGGTATTTAAGGCGCTTGGTGAATAAAAGCAGGACAAACACGGAGAGATCAGGGTATCAACAATACCATTCGGGGGTTTACGTTGGCCTTTTCTGCAATGAATAGCTTTTCTTCAAATCATTTGAATGAATACGCATTGTGATAGAATACCAATGTACCTCCTTAGAGTAAAGATATAGTGTATATGATTAAAAGAACAATATGGAAAAGCAGTTATATGACACACCTTATTCCTTACTTCATAAATCTCAAATGTACCGCTTCTCCTACAATAAACTTATGAAAACGCCGTGACATAAGGATGCACTGCACGTTACAAGCAGAGTAATACAATGTACGTTAAATTCTAAATAGTTTCTACCTAATATCATATATAATTTTGTAATTTAAAATGCCTGTACTTGTGGGCCTGTAGCCTTTGTACCATAATAAAATATCTATCTATATATATTGCTTTTGGTAATGTCTTTTATCGTCTGACGTTGCTTCCAGATTGGACATGTTCAAAATGTCCGTAAGATAGATTGGTGTATGCCGCACGGTATAACATTAAATGAGTTCCATACCATCTACGTAGCAGTACATTTTTAGAACGAAACTAAACAACTTATCATTCCTTTGGAAGTTGTAATATTGTTAAATCTATCAAGTAAGTTTTTTTTATGATAAAAGTTATCCCCTACTCTATTCATATTTGTCGTTTCCTTTTAGTCCTGATACATCTTGGAAATATATTCTAAAGTAGTATGCAATCTCAAAGAAAATCACAAAATCAGTGCATTGAAATCTGTCTCCATTCAGCTCTGCCACCCCTGTCAATGTGGTATAATAATTTAAAACACCTATTCTATGTTTTGAAGTTGAAATAAGCTTAATCAAACAAGGGGTAGATGTTCGGTAAAATGAACCCTTCTTTGCTAAAAGTTTCCCCATTTGTTTTCGATAACCTACTCTTTTACATGAGAAAACATATCCAGTGATCTGTCATCCTCTAGCATGCAGTTGTGTAATGAAATAAAACCCCTAAACCTTATTTTGAAAGTCGAAATGAGCTAATTAGATTTAACAAGACTAACTGTTTGGTAAACTCAATCCTCCATTGCCACCTCAAATATACAAGATAACATACTCAGTGCTCTTTGTTCCTTCAGCATAGTAGCACAACAATAGAGAATATATGGTTGGTGTCGTGAATCGGAAATGTTATCGGGCAAGGCTAAGGAATATTATCCGGTGAGCCGAAGGCGAAACGGATAATAATCCGAAGCCGAGCCCGATAACTTTTCCCATTCAAAGACACCAACCATCTTTTATTTTTATCCTGCTCCCTCTATTCATTCGTTCAAACAAACAAGATGTAAATAAAACACGAGAAAAAAGGAAAAGAAATAAGTAGAGAATGATGTAAACATGACGTCATGGCGTTCTTATGACGTCATAATTCGTCGCGTGCATGTGTCATATGGTTAGTGCCGGATATCACAAATGTTATACGGCACCTAGTTATCGGTCCACAAATGGCAATAGTGACAGGATAAACATGCTTTTAAATAAGCTAAAGAAAACAAGGGTAGCTGTTTGATTAAAATAATCCTACGTTGCCATGTCTGATACACGAGAAAACATGTTCAGTGTTCTTTTATCCTCTAGCATAGTGGTATGCTAGCAAAAAACTCTTTGTTTTGAAAGTTGAGATAAACTAAATTAAACAATGGGTAGCTATTTGGTAAAATAAAGCTTGCTTTGCTAAAAACTGCTGTTCCTATTTAGTCTCGATATATTACTACTACCTCAAATACACGAGAAAACATATTCAGTGATCTCTCAGCCTCTAGGAATGGAGTTGTGAAAAGAAATAAAACATGTACATGTCTACATTGTTTTGAAAATCAAGGAAAGCTAACGAAAACAAGGGGTATCTGTTTGGTACAATAAATCCTACACTGTCACCTCTGGTACACGAGAAAATATACTCAGTGCTCTGTCACTCTCTAGCATGATGGTATAGTGAAATGAAATACCGTTATATTGATTTGTAAGTTGAAATAGGCTAAGGTAAACAAGGGGAGGTTGTTTGGTAAAATAGATCCTACATTGCCACCTCTTATACACGAGAAAACATACTCAGTAATCTGTCAGCCTCTAGCATGTAGTTGTGTCATGAAATATAACACCTATACATTGTTTCGAAAGTTGAAATATGCTTAATTTGACAAGGGTTAGTGGTTGGGTTAAAAGAAGCCCACGCCCCTACCTCTTATACACAATAAAACATACACATTGCTCTTTCACCCTCTAGCATAGTGATAGAGTGAAATAAAGCACTTAAAAATTGTTTTGAAAGTTGAGAAAAGCTAAAAAAAAAAGGGGGTTACTGTTTGGTTATAAATATCCTATATTGCCACTTCCAAAAACGAGATAATATATTCAATGCTCTGCCACCTTCTAACATAGTGGTATAACAAAATAAAATACCTAAACTGTTTTGAAAGTTTGGTAAAATAATTCCTACATTGCCACCCCTTATACAAGAGATAACATAGTCAGTGATCTTTCAGCCTCTAGCATGTATTGGTAGGGTATAGTGAAATAAAACCACCTAAACATTGTCTTGAAAATTCAAATAATATAAAGAAAACAAGGGGTTTAACACGAGAAACCACATACTCAGTGTTTTGAAAGTTGGATTATACAATATTAACGAAGGGGTATATTTATGGTAAAATTAGCCCTACTTTACACAGAATTCTTTTAGAATTTTTTAACCTAAATACACCTGTCCAAACTCCTCACAGTATTCTCCCTTTGTTACGAAACATCGATCGCTGTCACTACAAGAATATCATCAAGAGTTTGATGGATTTTTAACGAGTTTTAATCAGATATAGTAGTCAATTTAATAAAAAATATCTTCTTGCGTTCATTACTGACCAGTTAAATTGAAAAATCGGAAAGATGATTTCTTTGGGTGTTACCGCCATCATTAAACGCCATTTTAGTGTTTAAGCGGATGTGACACTTGTGATGGCAGTTATCAATCCCATAAAAGGAGATCACTGTAAGGAGTTTGACTCCTGCTATCTCTGTCAAAGTTTCGTAAAAAAATACAATATATAACAAGGGATAACGAAGTTAAATCTTTCTTGCTCCATGAAACGAAAGTACGTTTAATGATACAATCAATCAACATCTTCCTAGATCTCTCGTTCATATCTAATATGAATGGACCTATCTCAACATAGCATAACAGTGTACAATATATAATCAGGATTCACGAAGTCAAATATTTACTGTATGAGCTTAAACAGGAAAGACAATTCTAACTGCAGTAGAGCTCATTACACTAGAGAGCTCAAACTTGTTCATTATAGATAGTAAGAATTGGTTTGGGAGTTAAAATAAACTATGTATTCTACTTCAGCTTTCAAAGCAATTTTCAATTGTTTTATATTAAACTTTAAAGCACTATAGAAGAGAAAACAGATGTGTATTGAGTCTAATTAGGAACGATAACAGTAATGCGATGAAGGATACGTTTTGCCATTTCTTGTTTCATAGATCAAATATAAACTATGAGTTTTATTTTGTAATGATACTTGGACAAAGGGGAGTGAAGTGTATTCAGACTTAATAAGACTGAAAATTCTGAGTTGAGTTTGGAAATTCAATTGTTGGGTAAAGCGGAATAGTTTAACATTTCTGAAAAATAATCTCATACCAAGTTTCACCAAAAGAATGTTCTGCTTTCAGGCTGTTCTATAGTCTGCTTTATGATAGGGTAAGTCAAAAACTGATGTAAAGCTAATGATGTTAAGGTTATCTCCTAATGATCGAATTCGTTGTCTTAATGCATTATGAAGTAGCTGACCAAATAAAGCATAATAGGTTAACACCGTAAAAAGTTTTCAGTACTTTGTCTATCCATTTTCTCTTTACCGTCGACGAGAAATGTCATTGAATAAACAGTTTTGTTACGACATTATAGTTTTTTGAATTGTTTCCTACCTGCATTTTCAATATGAATTTCTGAGACGCTGAACTGATTACATCTATATCTTTATCAATGGTTACTTTGGGTTACTGGTACCTTTAGGTAAATCATGTCATTAGTTGGGGTTTCTGTTACAAAGATACACGTCTAAAATGTTTCTGAGAGCAGGGGGTAAAAGAGAAAATTGTTACAAAATGTATCAAAACGCTCCTTTGTTCGAATAGATCATTTTTTCTTTTTGACACAATCGTTAATCACCAATATCACAAAATGTCGGATTATGAGTAAATTACCTTAATGTAAATTACCCATAATCCGACATTTTGAAACTCAGATTACTTCGGTCATTCTCGGTATTGAACCGAATGATTCCGGACCCCGACCGAGGTTAACCGAGAACTACCGAAGTAACCCGATGACATAATGAGTTTCAAAATGGCGGATTCAGGGTATTTTGCATTAATCCTAACGGTTGATTATCATCGCATACGGTTACATTCAGTTCGGATGAGATATTCACTTTCAAAACGGTGGAGTGTAGCGATATGCAATAAAGAATCGTTGTTACCTAACAATAACGACATTGGACCAGTTTGTTGCAGACAACTCTGGAAAACATTGTTGGAAAAGGCAAAATTGCCCAATCAGATGATTAGATTTTCAATTCCGTCAGATTTTGAAATGTCGTCTGCAAACTCTTTCAATTTGGGACCAGTAAACAATATGGCATTCGGTAAAGGGTTAAGAAGCGACCAATCTAAAGAGGAAATCGAGATGCAGCGACCAATTCGAGAAACGAAATACAGTCACCCCAAAATCAATCACATGGCTTTCGTTAATGCGATGGATAATAAAACAATACTGCTCAATTTCACGTCGCTGGTTTTATATGAGATCCAAGTAAGGATCAGAGTCAGCACTCCCAAATGAGCAATATTCTCGGAGCTCCCACATACTACATTGATGGTTACAGCACTCGCAGCTTATGCCCTGTCCCGAATTGTGTGGTCGCTTGGCTAGAAAGTGATGTGCCAGCTGTTTGTTGATGAGGTTTTTGATGTGCGAATCCCGGTCCTGGAGGAATGTGGGTGTGTCCAGCGATTGGTCAAGCGATTGGTCAAGCGGTGATGTCTCGTCTTGCGTAGGTATCGCGGGGCCGTGAGCTGTAAAGAAACGAAAGGTATGCACCAATGATAATAATATTAACAACAATATAAATAATGACAATAGTATGAAATGAATGTTGTATTTTTTATCTTCTCTTGATATACTGATGTTTGTGAAACGTTGAAAAATACATACAAAGTGAGATTTATAATAAGGAACAGAAACGGTTCATATATCTTTTTATCTTTGCTAATTTGTTTCCTGATTTCCGATAATTCGAAACCATGCATTTTTCATGAATAGCATGTGGTCCCTTAGACTTCGAATAAGCGGAATTCGACTGTAGGGAAAAAAACCTACATACACAATACATGGATTGTGTGATTAAGGATACATTGAGGATGGATTTCATTTAATTTGCAAATGTGGCTACTATGAAGATATTAGATCTATAAGAATTGACAGATACTATCGCAACCGGCCGAATATTAGTAAACTTCTGCAGTAATTAACAAAAAGGAGACGTTGAAATCCTTATCTATTTATACTTATTTGGCTTTTGGACTAAAAAAACTCGTGTTTTTTATTTGATCGTTACGTCTATCCTTTACTGTCATTTCCGTTAATTATAAGTGAAAAAACTACCCAAAAGGGCTACCTTCTAGTCCAGACGTTTTATATGTTTAAGTTGATATGTTTTGGTGATGTATTGTAGTAAGCAACATACTTTGTAAAACGTGTTCCTTGTATCCGTGTTGAAATGTATTTATGTTTATGTTAAAATGTATGTATGTTTATGTTAAAATGTATGTATGTTCATGTAAAAATGTATTTGTTTGCATGACGAGATATGTTTGTACGTAGGCTATACGTCATTAAAATTCTATTCTATCCACAAAATCAAGGCATACCTTTAACTTTAGGATCGCTTCGCTTCATGTTGCTGCCCCCGTAGTAGCCTCCGTAGATGTTACAGGTTAAATTGAGAATTCTGTTGAGGTTTTCCCCGCAGAACCGCCCTCGGATGGGCGTATCCGGCGTACATCTTCTTTCTAAACCCCCTAATACGGGAGCCAAAAGTAAACAGATAGCGAAAAAAGACTGGAAAAGTCCGTTGGTTTCGTACGTCATCCTCAAAGTGAACTGCAAAATAGAGAAATTAGTCTTACAACTCAATTTAAGTGCTTCATAAACATGAAACATTTACTATAGTATTGCACTGAGCCCTCGTTTTTTCGCCCACGTCTGAATTTGTCAGACATATGGGTATAGTATGCGTATAGTAATAAAGTAATAATACATTCTTTCACATAAACAAGAGTGATGTGCATACCTATATAAGTTGTAAGGAAACAGAGGTAACAGAGATAAGTTAAAGAAGCATGGATAAATGAGTTAACGCAAATACAAAAGTGAACAATAAAACTAGAAAACGGCACTTAATCAAGACGATATTAGCCTAGTGCCTACAATCTAAAACACTTTTTGAACGACGACGTCAGGGAATATAGTGGCACATGGCAACCGTGTTGACCGTATGGTTGGTACATAGTTTGTGAAAAAAGCTCTTTGAAACACAGATATGAATTGTGCAGGCGATACATTGACATGGTCTTGTGGTGTTTCGCTATGTTTCAACATATTCTATCATATTTTAAAACTCATATTACCCAGTTTTGCGATTTTTCTCGGCACTAGTATGCTTTTAACAGTTTTGTCTTATTTCAGGCATACCTCTTTCCTCCCTTATATCAGCTTAAAATGAGGCGTTACACATCACAGTGGGAAATAATGTGTAAACTGCCCAGTCTGGTTCTCGAGAACGTTTCAAACAAGGGTCTCATCAAACTCCTCAGAGTGATTTCCCTTTTTGGGATCGATCTCTGCAACCATAAATGTCCCATGACCATATGCTAAGAAACGAAAATAGCGTTTAGAAAAGGCGGCGCCACCTCAAAATTTTTATTTTAATATGACTTATTTTTAAAGAAAGCGAAATATCTTTTAATTAAACTTGTCAGATATCAATACGAGAGACATTTTTACAATACTAACTGCTATATTCTATTTTCAATTTAAAAAAAACCCAGACAAACAAAATAAACATCATTTAGATTTCATCCAAATCTGGATGAAAGTCTTGTGGTTCCAGTGGTTGATGTAGCGTAGCAGGGGGAGAACATTGTGAGGAGTTTGGGGTCTCATTTGGAAAAAAGAAACTGTCAAATTACATGTTTATTCGCGATTGGCCTCTAGAAGGGATAAGCTTAAAAGGCGACTCCTCGACTTTTAAGCAACAGATTTTCCTTTACCCTAAAATTGCTGGAACTGGCTTATGCAAACAGATTAGATCCCAGACCAGCCGTCAAGTAAATTTGCGACTGGCTCATGATCTAACCTGTTTGCTATTCTGAGTACCGTTCCTCAGCAAACCTAAGCAGATATGGAAGGTTTTGGAAAGCAGACGATACAATTTTTTTTTTAATTACTCATCATTCTAAGGGTTAACAGTATCTTTTGCATGAGGAAACATGAAAATACATGGTACTGACAAAATGCATATATACCACGCCCTTGGGATTTAGTCACTATGAGCTGCTTCACCATACTTAATGAAATTCGAATGTCGATGTTAGCGAGCATTCCTTTGTTTTAAGGCTTATTCATTCCAGGCATATAAAATCTCTGTTGATACTTAAGTCACTGTCGTGTCAACTCTTTTTTCGTCTCGTAGAGAGCTGTGATTATCCGATTAATGTTCGATATCGGTAGGGGTCTTTGGGTCAAAAGTTTAGGATATTTGTTTCAGCAATAACAGATATTTCAATATTAAGTACTAATGACATTGACTTGAAGAGGTTTTACCGATTACCAAACAATAACGGCATTTGACAAGTTTGTTGAAGACACATCTGGAAAACCTGGTGGGAACAAGCAATTTCTCTTTTCCCCACAACGTTTTCTGCCCTATGGGAAGATTGTTTCTCAATTTCATCACATTTTGAAAAGTCGTCTGCAAACTCTTTTTATTTGGTACAGTCGAAAATTTGGCGCTTGGTAAAGGGTCAAAGACCTGTTCCACGGGATTACATAAAGCCTCGTCTTTGATTATACACGAATGCGTTGTGTTCGACAGGTGCAATTTGAACTAACCTGTGTACTATCGCTTTACAGATCTTTGGTAAATCAACCTTTAAATAGAGACGTTGTTGTTGTTCTTGTGATGTGACGTTGCATTCAAATCGACATGTGTTTATTTGCACATATAACTTCTTCAACGGAAAACTTATGTATATTTTTCTATTTGCTAGCTTGATAATCATATAAATGTTTGCCTTATCTGTTTTGTAATTATAACACGTCACACTCAATTCCTGGAAATATACTAAAAACAACTATTTCTTTGCGTATGTTCCTACTGTGATGCGGTGCGTAGATACACAAAAAGCCATATCGCGCTGTGATGCGTCGTAGAGCAGGGGTTTGTCTTTACTGATGACGTAGACCACTGAACAGGATGTGCACGAATGAGCATGATTTACAGTGCTTATATGAGACTTTATTTCTATGATAGGCGGGATAAACCCCAAGGAAAGATGTCAATGTGAATACGTGTTTTGAAGCCGCCAGTGCAAAATACTAGTATGGTAAATGCTTTGACATTGTCAAACAGCATATAGAGTGCTTTCTCTGAGAAGGTGATGCTGAGGCATTTTTGAACACTTGCTGTAAGTTCTGGCTTTGAAAAGTCCGTGAGCAGGCTATTTCGGACACCTATAGAAAGTTCCGTCATAAGGCGGTGTGTGTGTAGATCCTTGGTTAACCGTTAAGCAGAGGTCAAATGGTTCAATTATGCTGGTTGGTTACATAGAGTTGAATGATCTCGGTAATTACATCGGCCAGAATCATTGACTTCGCATTCAAACAAACAAACAAACGAAGAAACTCCATTTGACCTTTTGACTTGTTGGTTTATAAATGTAGACATATTTTGAACTACATAGTTACATATTTTCCCCTTATCCTGTTCCCAATGATATTTTTGGACCAACGTCATGGTACCGTATATTGGCGTTTAAGATTTGTGATATACGGCACTAAACAATAAAAATACATCTCGTAGTCACGTGACGAGTCGTGATGTACTAAGTGCGTCATGACATACGACGGTATGTGTACATCATTCTCTTCTTCGCTACTGTGTTTTCATCCATTTTTCTCTTGTTTTGTTTTCATTACGTTTGTTTAAACGAATCCATAAAGAAAACAGGATACGTAGAATAAATGGCTGGTGACTTTGGCTTCGCATTATTTATCCGATTCGCCTTCGACTCACCGCATAATATTCCTTCGCCTTGCCCGATAACGTTTCCGATTCAAGACACTTAACACCTTTTCTCTATTAAATACATGTAAACATAATTTGAACTTCACAGTCTTTCTATGATAACTCTTATAGTGCAGGAACCGAGTTCATGCTTTTGATTCCGAGCGTAATATGTGAAAACAAATGTTAAATTGTATGTTTCATATAGTGTGAAACCTATTCAAACTAATTGTAAACCTACCCTTTGAGAGAAATTCCCTGTGCCGTATAATTTCCTTTTCATTTTAAAATGGTGTTCTTTCGTTATTGTATGTAGTGCACACCTTTCACATACAGGGAAAACTGACTGAATTACCATACGAAATGTAAAAAAAACCCACTGTAACATAGACATGTGTCTCGTATAGAGTTTTTGAACAAGGTCAACTCTTATAGTGCTGGAACCAACACCATGCTTATGCAAACAGTTTAGATCCAGGCCAGCCGCCAAGTAAATTGGCGGCTGACTTGTGGTCTAACCTGTTTACTATTCTAAGTATTCTAAGTCAGAATTAAGCAGATATGCAACGTTTTGGAAAGCAGACGGAAAAAAATGTTTTGCTAGAAAATTACCCATCATTCTTAGGGTTCATATAAACCCCTCTCGGCAAAAGTATCGTATTTCTAGAACGCCAACGCAAACCTTGAATAAATTACACAAACATCCATTTGTTCTGGAGGCTTTCTATTTCGTCTTGTTCGACTAGACGTGCACTTATACGGTTTTTGTTTCAAATGGATGAGTGTCGGTAAAGTACATTTGATGAATCTACGGGAAGTATCACATAGGACCAATCTCTTCATCAGGAATAAATGGAACTCGTATTTCTTTTCAAATATCCATGAAAACATAATGATTATCATCATTTCTTAATATTTATAATGATAATGATAAAAAGAAGAATAAAGACTTTATTTAACGAAGACGATATTTATCATTTGAGACTGGGATTATTTCATAAGATCTTCAACAATGAACAAGCGAACAAGATATTTTAAAGATTAAAAAATTTATTTTGGTATTTTGGCCCATATGACGTCTCACAGTTCCAATAATTCAATAGTACCAATTTATCAAATTTTATCAACGATGTGTTTTCATGGTAATTAATCTTTTTCAACTGCAAAACGTTTTCTTTTCGACTCTCTATCGACTAAGATAGCAAAAGCAGTTCCGTCAAATCCACTTTTTTTTCTTCTTCTGTTTACCGAGCTCAACATTCAGAATTCGCCATTTATCTTAACCATTTACCAAACAATATCGTTTGACCAGGTTTTTGCAGACGACTCGTGATGAGTAATTTTTCCTTTCCCACATGGTTTTCTACCCTATCAGAAGATTTTTTTCCCAATTTCATCACATTTTCAAATGTCGTCTGCAACCTTTTTCAATTCGTGACAGTCGTTTGGCGTTTGGTAAAGAGTTAACAGAACTAATACACGTATTTGTAAAGTATAATATCACCCATGGTAAAACTCATCAGTCTACATTCATTAAACAGGTCAGTTAACCCTTTTACCAAACACCATATTATCGGCTGACCCAAATTGAAAGAGTTCGCAGACGACATTTCAAAATGTGATGCATTTAAAAAGCAATCTTCTGATAGGGCAGAAAACATTGAGGGAAAAGGAGAAATTGCTCGTTAAGAGCAGTTTCTCCTTTTCCAACAATGTTTTTCCAGAGTCGTCTGCAAAAAACTGGTCAAATAACGTTATCGTTTGGTCATGGGTTAATACATTCTTTCTGAAAGTTCGCACTATCCTTTGTACTAAAAGCCTGGTCCTGATTGACATTGTATGGAAATTCGAGAGGGAGTGGTTTATATACATAACGAACGGGTCCATTACTCAACCACAGTTTCAATGATAATCAATTTTCTTTTCTGTCTGTGATACCCGACGGCGGAATCATGTGACCAATGTTGGCAATCTTATATAAGTCCGAACAAGATGGCCGCGCCACAGGTATGTTTGCTTTTTAGTTTTTTCACCCACTTTTGCCAATGACAGCCGCATTGTGCACCCCGCATGAGGTGACCATCAACTTCACTGGTTCTAGTGGTATATGGTAATCCATTCTTTTTAACGGTAACGTCTAAATCTCGGCTGAGAATTCGCAGGCGAAGGGCGCGCATGTCCCAAACATCGCCCGTCGGCTGTGATCATTCTGCCGAGTGTTAAAGTATCATTGGCGAAAGTAGGTGGGCGCGGCCATTTTGATTGGACATAAGATCGTAGATATTGGTCGCGTGATTCCCCTCCGAGTTTTCTTCTGTCTGTGGCATTTTGTCGCAAATCGAATTGCGTCAATCGTATCTACTCGGCAATCCCCGTAACAAGTCGGTAGATATACCTCGTAGGCAGTACATGAATACACCAGAAATCCTGGGGTAATTTGCCTTATTTCCGGCGGATAACGCAAAATGCACACAGGCACCAAATATGTATTTAAATACACACAAATTGGTTATATATCACAAGTGAAGATTTTTTTTACCCTTTTCATTCAAGATGATCACATGAACACATCTTTGTTTCATATTTTGTCAATCAGCTCTTTCCGGCATTCCCCGGCTTGTGACGGGGACTGCCGAGTTGATATGATTGGCCCTTCGTTGCTGACCTACTTTCAAAAATGGCTCCCCATTACCTCCGAGGTTATTTTAAGAAATGGCCGAGGTGTTCCGAATGCGAATTGCGTAAAAGTAGGTAGCGACATCTAGAAGCATATACCATTACTTCTTTCCGTGATAATACTACTAATTCAGAAAAATGAACCCAAACGTACTAATAGACCGGCCCATAGGTCAGGGACTGACTCAACTTGATAAGCTATTTGGAACCAATTAGAAGTCATACTCTGAGCATTCGTGATAATAGTTGAAGCCTCCTAAGTTAGTGTTGAAACGAATCGTGTAAAAAAAACCTCTTAAAGGCACAATCCGCTCCAATCTGTGGAAAACATATTCGTCAACTGATCTCTTGTGTTGACTATTGATATGTCTGCATGTTCTCTATACCAAGGTATTAGTTTCTAAAATTTGCATAAACCTTCTGCGAATTTTCAGTATGACTAAATTCCAAAGTCGGGGGTAGACAGAAAATAATCATTAATTTTGTCAGTACCAGGGGTTCGAATGTTTCCTCCTGTAAACTATACTTAAAGAAGAGTCTGTTGCGTGCATTTTAAGGTGTCGCCTGTTTGACTTATAAAGTCTAGCGGATAATCATGAATTAATGAATGAATAAGCATTTTTCTTAAAAAAGAGGCCTGATACTTTTTTCACAAGAATCTAAAGAAAACACGTGTTTTCAGCATCTTTTAAACTTAGATATTGAAAAAAATTAAATTTACTTTGCGATAAAGATTATTCATTTTTATCTTTTTGTCATTCGTTTATCACGTAGCACATTTTGTGAGATGCTCCCTTTGAGCTGTGAATCATTTATTCGTCTTTTTTCCTGTATTGGAGACACGTTTTCAAATTACCATCTTCAAAAATCTGTTTCGGAACGCATATACATACACCATGCATCTCAGGGAATATTGTTAGGTTTAGGTTTGTGTTATGGACCAGAGGCATTATATATTGTGAAAAAGAAGTATCTATCCAATTGATTACATCATCACGTCAATTAGCGATCGGAACTACTCTGTATTTCCGTGAGCTGAGAAATACACGGAAATATACGGATATAATTGTAGGGTTACAATATTCCGTATAAATCGTCCCCGGCTTGAAGCACATTTGCTATGAGTGTCCGTGTTAAGTATTTCAATGTATTTATAAGTTTTGAGCGTCATTTTAAAAATTACTATTTTATCGGTAACTCGTATGTAATAATTGCATTATAAGTTGTGATAATCATAACTGTTTCCTTCTTCAAAATAAATGACTATTTTGGTGTAGATTTAAGAACTCTATTTGGAAAGGAAAATGCAATGACATAAGTCTCACTAGAAATATTTTGGGGGGCCTCCATGGCCTAGTGGTTAGAGTACAGAACTTGAAATCACATGGCCCATCTCCGCGTGGGTTCAAATCCTGAGATGGATATGGATTTTCATGAGAGGCAGTCTCCGGACTAACGGAATGCCGATGGTTCTACCCGCCTTGACCAGCCCTTATGGGCAGTTGAGCATGGCGTCTTCCTCCATCATTAAAAGTCGGGCATCGCTACATAACTGAAATAATGTTGATGTGATGTAAAACCCATATATAAAAAAAGAAACATTTTGGACATTTCCATTTGAAAACAAAAGTACAAGTAAAGTATTCTTGCAAGAAGCAATATGGCGGCATCCCTATTATCTCAGAGGTGTTTTTATTGGATAAACCCGGCGACTTCAGATTGGTCAATTATATATGTTTTGCTTGTTTTGCGCTTGGCCCTGTAGAAGATCATATGTCCGCAGCCTGGGGTCATAGCCTCGATACACCATCGAAAAGGGATGTTGCTAATTATATAGCATTAGGTCTAATGATCGCCAATCACCTTTTTCCCAGCCGGTGTTATTTTGCAGAAGATAATAGCATAAATGTGTATAATCACCAAAGAATTAAAGAGAGTGGAAGAAAGAAAAAACAACTATATATCCAGATGCACTGCAAATCAATGAGGAACCCGATATAACAATCGTTCCAAGAAATATGATGAAACTGTTTGTGATAGCCATATGACGCTTATTTCCTAAATGGTAATATACCAGGAACTTTAAGATTCGTCTTTGGAACTGAACGGTTAATGCTTAAAGAAAACACACTCTGTATAATTATACATATTTAAGTTAACTGGAAAAACATAATGTTTTTCAGACTGTGCGTTTCTACCAACGTCATTTCTAATGGAGGCGGTTTGGATATGGTCTGACTTTAAAGATGCTTGTTCACATAAGAGAAAAATTGAGAGTCTAAATACGATGTCTTTGAAAATACATACAGTTTATCTTGTGTTGTTTAATATATAGTTAGGAGTAGCCATTGAAAGCACATTTTATACCGGCCGTTTCAATTTATCGAAGTATAAATCGTTTATTTGCGGTAGATCTTAAAAGCGATTAATACGCTTATGGATTTGATTGAAAGAAAATACGTATTCACGATGTTCACACGTTAAAGAATTACAAACGAATTGATTAAGCGTCCAATGCTATTCTTCAAAGAGTATCACAAAACAGAACAGCGTTGTGCAGTAAACCATCAGAATGCTGGATAATTTTCAAAACAGTATTTTCCTGCCGTCTACTTTCCAAAACCCAAAATATCTGCTTAAATTTGACGATGAAAGATACCCAAAGTCGCAAACATGTTAGATCACAGGTCAGCCGCCATCCTGTGAAATTGAAATGGGCAAGGGTGTATTGGTTCTATATCATGAGATAGATTAACACTCTCATCATGTAACGCTATCAAGATCTCTCAGAGAGCATCGCATCACATTTTATCAAACAAGTTATTTCAATAAAAGCACGTATGCTTGCATCACAATTAAACAATGAAAACACAGGTTTTCAGCATCTTTAAACTGTGGATATCGAAAACGACCATCACTTTAGTTTGTTGATTGTTTTAGTCAACGTTTTAACATTTTTACTCACATAACCCTATTATGTGAGATAATCGCTTATACGAACCAACGCGATGGTTCAGCACATTCAGAACACCTCGGCCATTTCTTGAAATAACCTCGGAGGTAATGGGGAGCCATTTTTGAAAGTAGGTCAGCAACGAAGGGCATGTCCGTTTGCAATCGTATCTACTCGGAAATCCCCGGCACAAGCCGGGGGATTGCCGAAAAGATACGATTGACAAAATATGAAACAAAGATGTGTTGATATGATAATCTTTAATGAAAAGAGTAAGAAAAACCATTCAATTGTGATATATAACCAATTTGTGTGTATTTATATACATATTTAGTACCTGTGTGCATGTTGTAAACATGTGCGTTATCCGCCGGAAGACAGCCGAATTACCCCAGGATTTCTGGTGTAATCGTGAACTGCTTACGAGGTATATCTACCGACTTGTGACGGGGATTGCCGAGTAGATACGATTGGGTTCAGCATTAACTTACGGGGGTTGGGGGAAGCACTACATGCAATTAACATTTCTTTTTCATACTTTTTCTCTCGTTTTCCTTTATTTATAGCTTGTAATGGATTACAATGTACCATTATTGTATAAATGTTATTCTCAGGTTAAAATAAAGTTCTGATCTGTTCTGTTCTGTACTTGCAATTTAGCAGAGCCTTTCAAAATCTAAGAATTGATTGGTGTATGACCAAGTGTCAAATCAAATGTTCTATGAAAGATTGGACGGCTAATTAAACATGGCGAACTAATATTAAAACCAGTTACCACGGTTACGACCTTACTCACTGGACTGTTCTGAATATTTCACAGTTTTGATGTTAATGAAGTCAATGCTACATGATAAAATCGTCTCTAGTCACAGAATTTTGTGTTAATGTAGGAAAACAGTTAGCGTCTAGTACGATTCAATTCAATTTCCGTTATTTCATCCAATTTCAGTTACAGAAAACAATAGGTAGTTTGTTATGAAACACATATCATAGCAGAACATAAATGTATATCATTGGTTGGGATTCAAAATGTCACAACCTCAGGTTGTTTCAGACTGGGATTAATCCATTTGGGAAGCCAGTCGTCCATATAAGCATGATTACACATGCATGTAGACTCAGGATTGTTTAGCTATAGTCAGGGGAAACACGAGCTTAGATACACAAATGCAAATGACTATCCAGACTTGACTAAAATGATTATGAAAATGGCGTTCAGTAAAAATCTATTGAAGTCCAAATGAGTAGGAATCAAAACCTGCCCATATCTCAGTTATCAAACATCTAACGCTATGACGAAGGCGAGCCTTAAATCCGTGCATTTATTGCAAAAATACACACACATTTTGTCTCCGAGGGAGCCCTTGCTTTGGGTACGTACGTCCTAGTATTAAGACGTTGTGCGTGTGATTGTTTCGCATATTTTGGGCCATTCGATCGCTATCTTATTCTTAAACGGTTAGAAATATCTGAAAACAAAACAAATGAGCTACACCCTTTCTTTAAAGTAATACAGGTGGTTTGGAAGCCGTCAATAATCTAGTCCAATGAATTTTATCAATCCATGTTGTCATCTTATGGACAGAAGATATTTTATTTAAGTATTGTATGAAACCCTCTTTTCAATGCTTGTCAGATTTGCTTTGGCAGAAATTGGCTACCTGTCATTTGAATTAGCTTAATAACATGCAGAAATGGCATCGAGATCATCGAGATCTTGTAGAAATAATTAGCCCACGACTGTTGCCCTTCGCGACCGTAGCCTTTATAAGGTTCAACTTGATACAGATTGCCACTATCACGCTTAAAGGTGCTTCTTCACATTTTTCCTCGCCGATGCAAATTTGGATGCAATTCCATATTGTAATTCAAGAGTCCGCAACGTAGAACCAGCTAGAAAATGTGATTAGTTATCCAAACAAACCGATTGTGCAGCATTTATTACTACTTGGTAGTTTTGAGTATCATTATTTAGAAGAACATGTTTTTACCTTGACATAAACTTTGATGATATTTTACGGGTTTTGCGAAACGGATTCCGTCGCCATCGCCATGGTGGTGCGGAAGAGTGTTCAGCAGTCGTGATTATATCAAATAGTATTGTTGTTCTCCGACACTTGTTCAGATAAACCTATTCAAGGTTAGAAAATCTTCATGTATCAGGAAAGTCTTTTGGAGTTTTGATTATTTGTTATCTGGACAAATAGTCACTCTCATCTCACTAGGTATATTCCAGAAACCAGGTCACATGATTATCATTATCTATGTGTCTTTTTATCGGGTCACAGTCATGATGTACAGAGGGTGTGAACTGGTCAATACAATATTGCTTATGTAATGTTAATTAAAAGGGCAACACAGGCACGATCGAAGCCAATGGTTACGAACATATTATATTTCGATTACCTCCTACAACACCTTCATTGTATTCTCTATTAACGTTATAATACCCACGTTTGTATAGAATCGCTTTAGATAACGGTCATAAAACAGGTGTGCTTAGGATTGAATGTGACAAAGGGTAGAATTACACGTAACAAGCATATCAGTTCGTCACAATGTTATCCACACAATACAACAATTGAAATTATCACCTAATGCTTTATATGAATGTTGATTTATTATTTCTTTTGCTGTTTTGTTGTTATAAAACTGGAAAGCTGTCATGATTTGGTAATCTAACTGTACTACGAAATGTTGACCGGTCAACATTTTGAACTGTTGACCGCCTGCACATCGGGTGTTTCCGCAACGGTCGCTCGGCATAAATCGGTATTTTACGACGCAGGCTTTTTCATGAAGTTAAGCATTTGCCCCTTTCAGTACTTTGATTTACAAAATTGGCCTGTGAATAGTAATTGGATTCTCTTTAAAGTACACAACTGGCTTCAAATGCTTTGCCTGATAGGAGTATTGGTTCAATTCATAGTTTGAGATCCAGTTGTTTTGCTCGACATAAGTTTGAAATCATTGTGCACAAAATAAACCGTTTAAACGGCTTGCTATATATATGCAATATAAATATGCTTTATCTCCATAATACGAATACGAAAGAGGGTAATACGTGACAAGAAAATATTGCTTTATGTCACTACATAGCTATTTGCTGTCATTTTATTTTAAACAGTATGTGAGAGAGTCCTTTAAAAAGACAGAATCAACCTATCCTGTTCAGCGGTCTACGCCATAAGTAACGACAGACCCCTGTACTACGACGCATCACAGCGCAATATGGCTTTTTGTGTGCCTACTCATGGCTTCACAGTAGAAACATACATACATATATATTCTTTAAGGTATAACCCCTGGCATTGATTGTGACGCGTATTTACAACAAAACATGTTAATTCAACATTTGAATCAATATCAAACTTTACATCGATTTACATCGCACCATTAAAACTCACACTCGCTTCTCTTATCTCAATGTTTAAACTAGAAACAATCATGATCTCGAAATAAAACCAAAACCACACGGTACACTGTCGTAAATTGGGGATTTAGAGATACAGAAAGGCTTCGATTATAGCATTAGCCGAAAACCGATCCCACAAATCAACACATCGCCAGAACAGCTGTTTCATTATCTTCACAGATAGACTTTAATTCCGAACGTTTTGTGTGACAACAAAGGTTAATTTACATGTCTCCTATAGTTAAAGGCACATACAAGGAGATTAATGCTATATCAATCTATTTTATTTGGTAAACTTTTGATTAGATTCAATTAGTTATAACCGAAAAACCCCACCAGCAAAACTTGAACGAGAAAGTCAACCAGAAAATAACCCAAATTAGCAAGTTAAATGATTCAGATCGCCTCATTCTTCACCTCTGACCTTGACAGTTGATACACAAATATTTGAACCGACCAATCGGAATTCGTTATTTTGAATATGTAAACAAACAGGTTGTTGATAAACATGATTGAATTGGAGACAACTATATTTCAAGCACAAAATAACTTATGTTAAAGGAGTTTTTAATAGGGTCTAAATGCATTTGTAAATTAATTCTAATGACTTTTATGAACATATTAAAAAAACTCCATATATTTTTTCAATAATTTATTTGTACTTATCTCCTTTTATGTGCCTTTAAATACTTATTCAAACTAAATGAAAAAAAAAACCGTTTACAAAAACCAATCCCATGTGCCGTATATGGTCCTTTTTATGTCAAACTGAGCTTTTGCGTTATTGTATCTAGCGCGTACCTTATTATACTACCCTTTTCTACCGGTGATGTGGAATTCTTTTTGGAGTACATGAGATACTTCATCCACAGGTAATCTTTCACCTACGGAAGTTTAGTTTAACTTATTTATTTTACAATTTTTGTGAAACAAATTCTTACAACTTAGATTAATCACTCTCGATTCTGCTTCCTGGATACATAACCAGTATGTGCGCCGAATGTGGATTAATGAAAGGTCGCAAGGCAGATCCCGCTTTTCACAGGATTCGAACCCACGATCCTCGTATCTAGAGGCCAACGATCTATCCCTGGACTACTGTCCTCCACGGAAGACCTTCGTTAAGTTTAAAGACACTATATCAATAGCTAAGTACAATATTGCAAATGCTGCCGGTTTGTGAATATTGTTCGCCTATATATCAAATAGCCCTCTAAGGAACGAACGGACGGAAGGAAACATTTCACCTAAGCAAGACTATCTTAGAGCTGAAACTTTCACCTATGCAAGACTATCTTAGAGCTGAAACTTTCACCTATGCAAGACTATCTTAGAGCTGAAACTTTCACCTATGCAAGACTATCTTAGAGCTTAAAAGACACAATATGAATTGTACAATGTTGCAACTCCCAGTGTATGAATAGCTTTCGCCTATATATCAAAAAGCCCTTTGAGGAACGAACGAAAAGGAAACATTTCACCTACGCAAGACTATCTTAGAGCTTAAAAGACACTATTAGCTACATAGAACCATCTTTGAGCTTTTACGATACGACAGGCTCACTTTTGTAAATCCCCATCCAATGTAAGGCACATCGCCTATATTGTACGTGGCTATCTTATTTATCGCGGAGGGAATTAAAAAAGAAACATCCTCCCATTACCCTGGTTCGCAAAACCAGTAACATATCACGCGAGTTGACATTTTATATCAAGGTAAATAGATGTTCTGATCAATAAGGATACTCAAAAATACCATGTGGTAAAATTTGCAACAAAATCGGTTTGTTTGGAGAGATCGTAATTTTTAGCTGGTGGTGCGGTTGCGGACTTTCGAATTGCAATTTTGATTTGCATCGGCGAGCACATAAATCAATTGCAAGAAAACCCCGAAAGCTTTTAGAGATTTTGTTCGTAAAGAACTACGTAGTCTTGGTATTATTCATGGTGCTTAACCCATTACCAAACAATAACGACATTCGACCAGTCTGTGGCATACGACTCTGGAAAATATTGTGCGAAAAGGAGATATTGCTCGTGACGAGCAATTTCTCCTTTTCCTACAATGTTTTCTGCCCTATCAGAAAATGATTTTTCAATTTCATTTTTACATTTTGAAATGTCGTCTGCAAACTCTTTTAATTTGGTACAGTCGAAAGTTTGGCGTTTGTTAAAGGGTTAAAGGAGTGGCTGCAGTCTATACGTTCATGTCACACTTATTTGAATATATTTCGAATGAATCAATTCAAGACGCTATGTGGGAGTAAACGAGACATTCTAAATACATATTCTTCCTGTTTTCCTTTCCATTATTTCTTTGTTATAGGCGATTGGTAAGGCGGGAAACCTCTGGTAAACAACGTGTGTTATACATGTATTTGTATAAAAATATTTTTTGTTTGTGAAACATTCAATGATATTGAAGAATTCAGTTTCAAAATTAATTCCGATCTTTAACATTGCGATGCATTTGATAACACATGTCTTGCCCTTTGAAACATACCAACCGCTTATGTTGTAAAATCTTGTGGCCCAATCCTTTTGCATTTTTATAATATATAACAATTCTAAGTAGTCTGTACTTGTTGTATTTATATAATATATGTTTTGTCTAGTCAGATGTTGCACAGAATACATGTGGATGTGTGTTGCAATAAAATATGATTAAAGTAACTGTGTGCGTAGAATGAAAGACATACTAGTTTATCCTGTCACCAGCGCAATGAACGTACCGATAACAAGGTGCCGTATAACATTTGTGATATCCGGCTCTGACCATATATCACACATTCACGTGCGAAATAATGACGTCATATATACGTCACGGCATATGACGTCATGTGTGAATCATTCTCTACTTGTTTTCTGTCTTTTGTTTCCTTTATTTTGCATTTTGTTTTCAGTTTGTTTGTTAATAATAATCCATGGAGGTAACAGGATAAATAGAATAGATGATTGGTGTCTTTGAATAGGAAAAGTTATCGGGCTCGGCATCGGAATATTATCCGTTTCGCCTTCGGCTCACCGGATAATATTCCTAAGCCTTGCCCGATAACATTTCCGATTCACGACACCAGCCATCTATTCTCTATATCTACGTCTGGGTCTTTTCAGTTTCCTGAGACTTTTTTACTCATCTAACTTTGGCATCATCTTACGTTCTTTCCGTTTCTCTTGGAATAAGTGAATGCCTATTCTATAAAGTAGATAGTACCTCCTTGTTTTGGTGGTTAGAGTTACATTAAGCCTACAGATTGTCGAAAGACAATAACCTACACGTACAATAAAGACCGTCAATCCAACACATCTTAATGTAAATGCTTTCGCAAAAAAAAAAACGGCAATTTAAAGCACTATTTGTATAAGACGGTCTTTTTTGCTATAATAGATGATACATGTACAAGAGTCAGTGTTATTCAAATAGCTGTTTCCACAAAAAAAAAACAACAAAAACAATATGTATGAAGTAATGGCCTCAACAGTTATACAATGTTTTGTCTTATACAATTTCTAAAGGAGGTTTTATGTTCGGCGTTCAATCGTAATATTATCAGAACGTTAAGGCGGCCAATGCAATATGACTGAAATGATGTTGGTGCGAAATAAAACCCACATATAAAGAAAATCAATTACGCTTCCTTGGTATGTTATTAGTTGCATTCTTATTTTACAAATGAAGGCACTTTTTGAAGATGAATTAGAATTTGAAAGATGCATTAGAATTCGATAGACAAATTTGAGTTGTAAAGATAGATTTAAAATTGAATGATGAATTTGATTACTGCTTTCCTCAATTGCTTTCAAATTTAGACCAGACGCAACAAACCTATGTCGGGGATAAAGATAAAGATTGAACCACGTCGCGGTGGGCCTCCGCGGCACTAGTGGTTAGAGTACAGATCTTGAAATCACAGGACCCCTCTTGTTCAAATTCCGGTGGTGGCATTTGGATTTTCATGAAAGGCTGTCTCCCTACTGACTCACGGAGTACCGCTGGTTCTAACCGGCATGACCAGCCCTTATGGGCAGTATCTCTCCATACATTGAGTCGGGCATCGCAACATACTAGTTACTGAACTAAAACGTTGAAGCGATGTAAAACCCCTAATAGATAAATATATAAATAAATAAAAAGATAGATAAATAAATAAATAGATCAATAAATGAATAAATAGACGAACCACTTCTCAAACGGCACGCAAGACATGCCTTTTACAAATCATCATATCTATTTCATATCTATATCATATCTATATCATATCTATATCATATCTATAGTATCTTACCCTTCTTCATGCAACAACGTTAAAGTAAATTCACCCTCCTTCGTCAAACTTGCCTTCAACAGTCATCAAATCTATATCATATCATTTTCATATCTATATCATATACATAGTATCTTACCCTTCTTCATGCAACAACGTTAAAGTAAATTCACCCTCCTTCGTCAAACGTCAGTCTAGCTATCTCCGTCCGGCCAATCCACTTCTCACTCCTCAGAGAGCACGCTGCCAGCTTTTATATACCTTACATCCGTCTGGCATACAGGCGACAACGATCAAAAATTGTGCTGAGATGGATAGATCGCAAATACATAAATCCGATAAAATTGACCCTTCATGGTGTCGATGTGATACCGTATGTTTAGCACTGTTGTATAGTTGTATGGTGTTTTGTTTCGCTTTTATTGGGGCTTTTAGATTTTGGTAGCAATTACCTTTAATTGAATTTATTTCAATTGTTTTGTTAAGTATATTCAGGCCTACGACCCATAATAGATAATATTTGCCTATTTGTTTTACATCGATTCGGACGGAAGCTAAAAGCTTGTTCAAAGCCACTCTCGATGACTCCTTTCTGGATACTTAACCAGTACTCGCACCGATTTGTGGGTTAATCCTGGTAATTTTCACCGCGACTAACGTGGATTAGAACCCGGGACCCTCGGAACAAGAGGCCGACACTCTACCTCTGGACCATTGTCGCCCAAATATTATACATGAAAACATAAAACTTAAGGATGTACATATTTTGACCCTTTATTTTGTGCTGTTCATATAGAATAAGTCTTGTGGGTGTTATTGTATCTGGCCGTCAACAAAAAACACATCAATTGCCTTTAATACAATTGCCTTTAATACATATAATATATAAATCAGACACATAATACATCAACTAGGTTAAAAAAGACAGAAGTATGTACATACGTTTAACGCTTAGTATCAATAAAATTTATTTCTTCATTTAGAACCAGCATTGTGGGTTTCATTGTATCTTGCCATCAATAGAATATATCAATACTCGTTTAACGTCCTTGAATTCAATAATAACGTTAAACTATTTAAAGACATGTATGTAAATTAAAGGCACATAAAAGGATATGATTACAAATAGATAACTGAAAAAATACATAAATGGAATTCTTTTATTCTATTCATAAAAGTCTTGAAAATTGATTTATGAATGCTGTGAGTCCCTAATTTAATGAACACCTTTAACACAAGATATTTTGTGCTTGAAATATAGTTTCAAAGATGCGTTTATAAGTTGACTATATCAGAGGTGATGGATCAAGCAAACTGAATCATTAAGCTGGCTATCTGGGTTATTTCTCGTTGGCTTTCATGTTGTGCTGATAGTTTTTTTGTGTGACAACTATTTGAATCTGACCACAAGATTACATCATTGAAATGTCTTTATTATACCATTGTGATGGATAAAATGCTTTTGTGGTATCTGGCCAGCAGCACAATATATATCAATAAAGTGCCATTAAATTCAACTATAATTCAAACGATCTGACTTACTTTATATAATTTGCACAAAGTCAAAATGTAAAGCCCTCACTTACCATTCTAATAAAGTTTTTATATGTTTCGTAAGCTTTAGTTGAAGCAATATTTGCGCTAAGTTACCGTAAAATTGTGTAAGTTCTAGAATAGTTGAACATAGAAATTCGTTAAATTCCCCTTTAAAGACTAGTCGATACTTTAACATTTTTATATCTATATCATAATTACGTAGGCATATGCATGGCTGGTGAACGTGTTACCGCAACATCATGGTACTGACAACGAAATTCGGTTGCGCAACTTCCGGTTTGGTGTTTTAATGGCGATTTTATGGTAATTCTTACTATTTCTCTGCATTTTCGGACAAATTGGCTCGTGGACCTGGCTGGTATTTGTAATACTTTCTCTCCGATGCAATTCAAAATTGCAATTCGAAAGTCCGAAAACCGCATCACCAGCTAATAAATTGCGATAATCCATCCAAACAAACGGATTGTGCAGCAAGATTTACCACAAGGTAATTTGGAGTATCATTGTTGATCAGAACATCCATCTACTTCGACATAAAATGGCAAATTGCATGCTATTTTACTGTTTTTTTTTTGCGAACGGGCTATCGGGGGGAATTTTGAGTTCCTTCGGTTGATTTCAATAAGGGTTGAATCATAGTTTAAGATTTTTGATTACTTTCTTGAAAATGCAGAAAAATAGTAAAAACCAACCCTAAATGAACTAAACCGGAAGTTGCGCAACCGATTTCGTTGTCAGCACCACGGTGGTGATGTAGCATTTTCACCAGCCGTGATGCATTTTGAAATAACTGTCAATTTTGAAATCAAGTTATGGCTGGTTCTGTTTTACATACCTTTCATCCGGCCCTTGTTCGTGGCTCGAGGGTTATCGTTTTGTATTCTTATGTATGTTCCAAGCTAGTCGTAAAGTTAGTGTACGACCATGTATGGAAGGATTAAACTGTTTGATTTTACATTTACAAGTATAATCATATAGCTTTACCTCTAAAATTAGAGTGTCGATGCTGAATCTTTTAAGGCAAAGTCCTAATAAAAGAGCTTTACCTTTTAAAACATATATAGGTAGTAGTTTCGGTATTTTGTATTTTAGCCTATTTGTTATATACTGACATCAGCGTTCTTAGTAAATTTAAACCTTTTTATTTTGCATCGATTGTTATACAAGTTCTTACAACTTAGATTAATCTCTCTCGATTCTGATTCCTGGGTCATAACCAGTACTCGCGCCGAATGTGGATTAATGAAAATTTGCAAGGCAGTCTCACAGGATTCGATCCCACGACCCTCGTGTCGGGAGGCCGACGCCGACGCCATACATGGTTGTTCGACAATAGGAATTTCTAAATGATTCCCTCGTGACTTTTTATAGCATATTGTCTCATTTTTTCGACGAATTTACCTCAAGGCCCCATATTTTACCAAAACTGATCGGAACACCTCGGGTATTTCTTAAGATAACGGGGATTGCCGAGTAGATACGATTGAGCATATATGAAACACATATGTGTTGATATAATATTCTTTAATGAAATAAGTTTAAAAAACCTAACAACAATCTTTCAATTGTGATATTTAACCAATTTGTAAACCAATTTATGTGTATTTACCTAACTATTCAGTCCCTTTATGTAGTGTTGTAAGCAAAGTGTGTTATCCGGCGTAAAACTGTTTCCTCAGGATTTCTGGTGTATTCATGAACTACCCACAATGCATATCTTCCGACTTGTGCAAAGGAAAGCCTCGTTAATACGATTGTACCAACACGTGTGATTCCAATCAATTCGATTGCAAATATGAACATATTCGAAAAGGGTTAATGCTTTCCCTGATATGCCATCCATATAAGTGAGTGTAAAGACCAAAGAGAGGAAGGTCTGTTATGGACTTTAGTGATGTTACACCTAACTCCAAATATTCTACTGAAGTGAGTGTCAAGGCCCAAGAGAGGAAGGTCTGTTATGGACTTTAGTGATGTTACACCTAACTCCAAATATTCTACTGAAGTGAGTGTCAAGGCCCAAGAGAGGAAGGTCTGTTATAGACTTTAGTGATGTTACACCTAACTCCAAATATTCTACTGAAGTGAGTGTCAAGGCCCAAGAGAGGAAGGTCTGTTATAGACTTTAGTGATGTTACACCTAACTCCAAATATTCTACTGAAGTGAGTGTCAAGGCCCAAGAGAGGAAGGTGTGTTACAGACTTTAGTGATGTTACACCTTACTCCAAATATTCTACTGAAGTGAGTGTCAAGGCCCAAGAGAGGAAGGTTTGGTTATAGTCTTAAGTGACCTATAAGTACCTGACCATGCAAAGTTGGCATCGTGGTGGTCAGTTAACGCGACCTTTGTCTTTAATACCGATAATTGCTTGCTAGCCCCAATTATCACTCTAATAGCAACTTGATATCTCGGTTATGCATGCTCAAGGTGCTAATGTGACGATGATCGAATATTTTCTATAGTCAAGCCATTTATTTCTATATGTAGTCATCGCAATCATTGCAAATACAGGCAGGGAGGCTTGAAGAGGTCGAACAAAAAGAAATGAACTATATTAGTTATTTTGTTATTCAAATGACATCGAAGATGAATATCACTTTTTTGTGCCTGCATTTGTTTTAATAAATAGCGGAAAAAAAAACCTTCGAAAACATTTTAATTTAACAGACAAACAGTTTTGAATTTATACTCTTGAAATCAACAAATAAAAATTCGCTGTTTAGAATTGCACCATACACCATGTAATATATTTGTTTTTTCATGGTATGTGTGTATGGCGATGTACTATTAACAAGTTGTGAAATGAAATTCTGTTCTAAATTTACCCCAAGCGATTGCGTACACTCGTTTATAGACGTTGCATGGGCAATTACTCCATAACGAACCCAATCGGACCGTATCAGATCATTATTCCATAATTTCTAACTCTAATTACTAGTAACATCTTGCGTGTTCCGTAATCTGTAAACTATTTATACAAATGTTTAAACAACGTTCAGTTGATACATTTATCCAGAATATATTTTGCACTATTAGAAGCGATTTTTCATTAGAATTATATAGCAATATAAAGGAAACATAAATCATACCTGGATTATTTACTAGTTTAATTAAGATCGTATATTCAAACATGTCGATATAATCTTCAACGAATACCAAAAAATGAGAGTATATGTCAAATATGCAATAATGGAGACATTGGAGATGAGAACCATTTTGTTAGGAAATGTCCACAGCATATTTCTATAAGATAACAATATACAAATGAATTTTGTTATAAAAGACTGATTATACCTAAATTTGTACAACTATTGAAATCATGCGATAAATATTTGGCAACATATCTCAAAATTGCTTTTAAAGAAAGAACATCATTCATGCACCATGACAAAGATAACGTCCCGAGGAAAATCGACCCCCTTCCCTTCCAAAACAATTTATCTCCAAGGATGGATTAGGACGGTGATTTGTTGAAGCAGGTTGCACTTAGTGACCTCCGTGCAACGTTGTCATAGACAAAGCTGATTTAATGATTAACCCTTAGAATGCTGGGCAGTGTTCTAGAAATAGATTTTTGTGTCGTCTGCTTTCTAAAACCATTATTTTTCTGACTAATTTTGTTAAAGGTGCTCAAAGTAGCAAATATATTAGATCACAGGCCAGCCGTCAATTTACTTGGCGGCTGGCCTGGATCTAGCCTGTTTGCATAAGCATGAAGTTAGTTCCAACTAACAACATAAGGGTTAAACTGTTTAACGTATTTTTTATTTTTTGTTTATTATGATATTCATTGTAAAGGGACACTACTAGTATTTTCTTCGTCCGAACCATTTTGGTATATATTACAAATAAAATATGTTTAAACTTACTGAAACGAAAATAATCATTTTACCTTATCATTCAGTGCCCTTCCCATCGGTTGACCTCCCCCCCCCCCCCCCCCCCCCCCCCCTCATTACATGTTCTCACAAACTGGCTTTCCAATAAAAGCATGCTTACTTTACATTATCATACGGAATTACGGGATTTCAGCAACTTAGATTTAAAGAAATTGAAGATGGTCTCTGGTTTAGTCACATTGATTGCTAAACGTTTAACGTTTATAATTCCCATAACTCAAATCTTTGAGATCTTACACATATGCTTTCTGTCTGTAAAAAGGCCGTCAACAGTCCATGGATTACTCAATGGTAAAGTGTTGTTAAACTATTATTGAATTAAGTTTTAAATACTGATATGTTCACGGTTGCACAAAAACGAACCATTCATCATAACTCTGTTGATGAAAAGTCATTGGAAGACACTCAGATTGGTAACAAATATCATAAAAATATTGCTGAATTTAAAAGTTTCTCTCGTCAATTTAGGCTTTAGATATCAGATATAATGGTATAATAAAAATACCTGTTTGTCACATTATGTTCACTTCATGTTGAATTGAAATAAGCTGCGCTCCAAAATGATCTTACATCAAATTATCCTGTTATGAACTGCATTGGTTCAGATATGGGTATGAGTAAAGTGTGTTTGTTTTTTGTTTTGTTTAAACATATCTATTGAAAAAACGTTTTAATTGAATTAGGACGGAATCTATAGGCTCATTGAGTCGCTCTCCTGAATAACATAACGACATGAAACACAAAACAAACAAAAATCACTGATGTAGAGAGGGGGACGAGTAGAGATATAGTTTTATGGAGATACAGATCAGTTTCAACTTATTTATTTTACATTGATTGTGAAACAAGTTGTGACAACCTAGAAAAATCGCTCTCGATACTGTTTCCTGGATAGATAAGCAGTACTCGCGCCGAATATGGATTACTGGAAGGTCGCAAGGCAGATCCCTCTACGCGACCCGCGTGTCCGAAGGCCGAAGCTCTACCCATGGACCACTTTCCTCTACAAAGATACAGATATAATAGGAAGAAAGAGAGAGTGGATTGAGCTGTAGATAAATGGACCAGAAACGATAAACCATCAATCAAACCGTTTTCTTCTTTTTTTTATAATTGTGAACATAAGTAAATACCACTATATCTCCAGCAAAAGTAAGGAAATCATTTCCAAAGAGGAGTGTATTTAGATCCAGTATAACATCGAAACTCGCAAGAAAACGGAACAAATCATTCCTTAAAGTCTGATAAAGTTTTAGTTTTTAAACCTACTTTATGAAATCCTACGTAGCCACACCTGCTGTAAAAGATGTTAGAAACAATTGCGAAAAAAACGCTTAAATCTAGCAATTTATCATTTTTTTTCACATTGGTTTCTATCCATTGGTATATATATAAAAAAGAAAATGGGTTCAAATCCTGAGAGGGATATGGATTTTCATGAGAGGCAGTCTCCCGACTGACTTACGGAATGCCGATGGTTCTACCCATCTTGACCAGCCCCTATGGGCAGTCGAGTATGGGGTCTTCCTCCATCATCAAGAGTCGGGCATCGCTACATAACTGAAATAATGTTGATGTGATGTAAAACCCATTAAAAAAAAAAAGAAAAAATATGATTTCTTTTATGCCAGCGTTCTGCCAGTACTGTTGATTTCAGTTTGACCCAAACACAAACTCAAATATGGAGGGAGGGTAAACGTGCTTGTTCACACATAAGACAATTTGCAAGCCGAAAGTAAACGTCATTTAACCCTTTACCAATCGACTGTCCCATATTGAAAGAGTTGCAGACGACATTTCAAAATTTGATGAAACAGACAACTATGATAGAATACTATTATATGATAGGGCAGTAAACATGTGGGAAAAGGAGAAACTGCTTATTTAGAGCATTTTCTCCTTTTCCCACACTGTTTTGCAGATTCATCTGTAATAAAATGGTTAAATGTTGTTATTGTTTGGTAATGGGCTAATAATAGTTGTGTTATAAAGTACAATATTTGATGAAAAAAGCTACCGAACGCAAAATTGAATGAGAACGTGCCAATATATCTTTGTATGAACAGATGTGCAATGGATTTCAAAACCGTTCAAACCCGTTACAACGCTTTTGGATCTGAATACATATATATATGTATTGTTTATTATTTATTATTTTCTTTTTTGAGACGACGGTAACATGTTATGTAAAGTAATTGTAAATATGTAATTTTGTATATGACTAGAAGCTGTACTAGCCTTTGTCAATAAAATTTGTCTATGTCTATGTCTATGTCTATGTCTATGTTTACCGGCTCTGGTAGTCAAACTATTTTGACACGATCAGGAAATATTGAGATTTTCTTTTCATTCGGCAATATCCCCCGGCAGATTGCCCCATCAGAAAATAAAAGGAAATCTTCTCGTCGAATTATTTTGACTACATGCTCTAGATACTTAAATGCGAACGTATTTGCTTTCAATATGTATTCTCCAAAACGTCTCATACAAAAGCACACCTGTTACCTGTATACAGATGTGACCCTTGCAGTTTTCTTGTGTCATCTTCTTTCCAAAACCTTAAATATATGGTCAATCTTGTTGAAGAAAGATACTTAGAGAAACAAACAGGTTAGATCACATAACAGCCGCCAATTTAATTGTCGGCTGGTCTGGATCTAACCTGTTTGCATAAACGTGACGTCGGTTCCAGCACTATAAGGTTTAAAGAAATCAAATTGTAATATCAAAGTTTCTTCGCGCCTGTAAACACAAATTTTAATCATATGCTCGAATGCAATGATTCCTGCTACAGAAATAAAGGGTTCAATAGATCTCCCGTGAAAAACATTTAAAATCGTTGAAGATCAAACCCTGTGTCATCAAAAGTTCACGCACGTGCTTTGAGTAGGGAGGGGGAGAACAAAAGCGATTAGCCAAGGATAGACTTTCTTGATAGATAAGTGACAGAAAAGAAGCCCCTCGCCCAGTCTAATATCCTTTCTAAATGATGGTACATATGGGGAATATCAGGTGAACTGTCGCTAGAAAACACGCCGGGTTTCGAAGCTGTAAGACTTCGCAATGACTTCTGATTCAAACGCCTAACGCTGAATGCTTTTCCCATACCGATATACAATATGTAAATATTCCAATAGTCGAACATTATTCCCGGTATGGTTATAGTATGGTCATATTACAGGTAATGTGATTTAATTGTTGTTTTGAGTGCAGATTGTTCCGTGATAATTTGTACAGGTGCGCCAACAGGATTCGCCAAGTTCAGATCTGCCAGTTGGCCGTGTTTAAAGACAGCATAATATGGGAAGGTGTAACCCTTCGAATGCTGGGTATAATTCTAAATATAAATTTCTTTTACCCTTAGAATGCTGTAATATTTTATAAAATAATTTGTTATGCCGTCGGTTTTTCCAAAGCTTAAATGTCGACTTAAGTTTATTGAGGAAAGACACCCAGAGTACCAAACAGGGTAGTTCACAGGTCAGCCGCTAGTTTACTTGCTGGCCTGGATCCAATCTGTTTGCATAAGCATGAAGTCGGTTCCAGCTCTATAAGGGTCAAATACGTGTTGTACTGTTATGAGAATAAAACAAATTGCGTTTGAGAAATTAAGAAACTAACTTACGAAGAGTGTGATTTCGAATTGAAAACACTTTTGGAAACGCTTGACCCGTCCACTTTGGGCAAATATTTCTTGTTGCGAATGTTAAAAAAATAGAAGAAAAAAAAATTACTTGTAACACTTGTATGAACCTTCGAAAGCAATCTTCTTAAGATCAAAAGCCATGAAAGCTTTACCACTAGCTCTTATGAATTTGTGATTGTTCCCACAACTCAGGGTATCAATAAAAGACATATAAAGGAAGGAACACTTTCATTTATACTCTGGATTTAACCCGCTGGACCACTTGTTCATTTTAAACATTTTTGTCTCTTTTAACAATTTGTTCAAGACGTTTGCTGTATAGGCATTTGCTTTTCGGAATATTTATATCTCTTAATTATGTAAGGGTGTTTTGAGGGACAGAATTAACAATGACATGAACCATCAAAGCCAAAATGGTAAAGAGGAAGGTTCAGTATGTATAGATAATGCTATACATGTACATATTATTAAGGGAATTAGAGGGCCTGACAAATTTAAAGTCGAGCTAAGTTCAAAAATTTAAAGAGGAGTCTAGTCTACGTACCGTTTTTGACAATATTTCAAAAGAACCAGAATCATCCTTCATTAGGGTTTCAAAGAAACACCTTGACAGGGCAATTCGTAATGAGTTACCAAAACAAACGATCTGAACACATCGGGTTTATCCAATGAAAACACCTCTGAAATATTTCCCGCGAGAATGACGTCACTTTACTCTCTTTTTTAAAAATAGATCTGGGAAATCTAAAAAGTTGTTAAATTTGATTGAGGAAACAACTATACATGTCACAACAACACGTTTGGTATGAGTTACTGATAAAAAAATGATTTAAAAGGATGTCCAACACTTCCATACACATTGAACTACTTGACGTGCACGCTTAGAAAATGTGTTGATCTCCGGAGGCCGATTTACCCGAATAATTGTAAACCTACACTCATATCCGAGGTGTATTTCACAGCTCACGGAAATACCCGAGTAGTTCCGATTGCAAAAACAAAGGGATGAGAGAAATCACGATAAAATAGGTACGGGTTTCGTCAGGATGTCTGTTAAAGGCCAATAAAAGGATATGAGAATTAAAGAATATATGGATATCTTTCATTGCGGTCATAAAAGTCACGAAAATTGATAAATGCCGTAAGACCTGTGCAGCCAAGGGATTGATGTAAGCGGCTTTCAACACGGGGGTCTGAGGCTCAATCCTCACCACTGTTTATTTTCATAGTGGGAGCGTCCTTGGACAAACGTCACGAAGCACTGCCTAGTACAGGTGAAATCCAGGAATGCCGTAGAATAACTGAAAAACTGTTGACACGCGTTAAACCCCTAACAAAACGGTTGAATCATACAAATGATTTATATATTTATAGCGTTCCAACTAAATCATGGATAGGTTTGAGTCTATATTCATATAAAATAGAGGCAAAGGAAACAGAAAAATTGTCTGACTATCTTCTTTATGTCACTCTCTATGTTTTAACATTGTTAATACAAATTTCATTTGTATCACCTGAGTCGATTCAGACGAGTACCTACGAAACAGGGCGGCGTCTTATCAACGATCGTAAGATTTACAGACAAAGATCGTACGATCTTATACCTACGACAATCGTACGCTCCATCTTACGACCGTCTTATCAACCCGATCGTAGGGTCAAACCAAAATCGTACGATTTGCACAAACTTGCGATTTTTACGCCTGCGCATTGAAGGATACTCTTCAATGTAGGAGAAAGTACGCGAATCGGTGTCAGCCTGTTTGTCGTCTGTCAGTTCTACAAATCACAATGGCCGAGGTGACAAAAAAGGTAAACTGGAGCACAGAGGAGCGAGACATTCTGGTAAAAGAATGCCAGAACTCCTCTGTTGCTACCGGCAAGTTTAGCCAAAGCTTGTCGGCATCAGACAAAGCCCGTTTCTGGGCAAATGTGACCGAAAGGTTAGTGTTTTCATTTACTTTAAGCTTTCGTATTTTTTCGACTTCCCATGTATTTGTTGCCGGCTTGATTTGTTTGGTTTAACGAACACCAGATATTTGAGATGTGTCTTGGAATGGGCGAAACCGGCCTTATATTCAATTTAAGGTAGGCAGTGTGTCATCAGAAAACAGCATGAGAGAAAAATAATCAATTGTGAAGGTACTTTTCTTGGTCTTTGTTTATATAATGAGTAGAATGCGTGACACGACATGAAAAATTCGTTACATTTAATTGTGTTTGGCTGCGAAAATATCCATTCAATTAAGCCTTCTTACCTAGAAAATATGGCATTCCAAATCATAATGAAACAATTAAGATAATTGTTGAATAAAACCTGTGACATGTCTAAAATACCCTATGCAACCAATGATCCTCTCTGAAATCAAACCTTATTTGATTTCATTTTACATTTCAGCATTAATAGTGTTAGCGTTACGAAAAGGACAACAGAGCAAGTAAAGAAAAAGTGGATAGATTTGAAAGTAAGTAATTAATATAAAATAAATTTGAAAAAATCAAGTCTGTGTGGCAAGGTTGTATTTGTGTACACTTTTGTTTTTAAATATTAGATCTACAATTAAAATTCATGGCTCACATATATCTTAGAATATCCTAGCAAATTTAAACTCATAATTGCAAATATCACTCAACTTTTGCTTGTTTTATGTCCCCACCAGCAGGGTGTTCATGAAAAATAGATTGTGAAATTGCGATGTTGAAATCCCTTGTAAGTCGGCTACTTCATGCACAGTCATAAAGTTTGATACTTAACTAAACTATAACTCATTATACCCAGTTTTGCAGTTTTTCTGAGCCCTGGTATGCTTTTAAACTTCAATTACAGTTATTGCTCATTTAATGTACTTTTATACTGTCCTTGATAAATTGATACCGTTGATTGCTGTTGTCTTTTGACAAAGAGGACCCTGTACATGGAATTAAAGAAATTTTAGTTTAATAAAAAAGAAAAACAAACCATAAACCTTTCATTAATGAACTCATAACAAGGAAAGAACTCAGTAGGAAATTATTGGGAATTTATTGTTTTGATTTTATTTCATTCAAACGGTATTGTAGACAGCTTTTGTCCTATATATATTATGTCATTTTTAAAAAGCTTTTTTGTGATTTCATTTCACTTATGCACACAGATGTAGATGTATCTTTTTTGTGTAATTTCCATTGTTATGTAGTCATCTTTAGATGTATTCATGCTTCCAGAATTAAATATACTTTCAATGACTACTCTTAATTGTATATCATACATTAATACACAAACTGAGTTGACATAAGGATGTTTTATTTTCACTTTGAATTTTTCTCTTATGCAAACAAACAATTATAAATGTAAAGGTGTATATATTATTATAGTCAAAAAAAATCTGCAATTATCTGTTATGTTAATCTTGCACTGGTGCCTCTTAAAAAAAGATGTCCTTACCAACAGTAAAAAATTGCCAATGTAAGTCTGTGATAAATTTCTGATAACCATGCATTTATTTAATCAGATATTTAGTCATTTGTTTAAATGACCATTCTGGATACTTTGATAAAATTGTGAATAAATTTATTTGTAATTACAATGTATTTACATTAAAAAGTTCTTATAATTGCCTCCCTCACGGCCTTGCCATCCCCGACATTTTCACTTTCCCATGGTGTATTGTCTCCGTCATTCCCTCCTTCAACCATACATGGTTCAGGCACCCCACTTATTATACACAAATTGTGTAATCTCATGCAGGCCATCACAACCTGGCTGCATTTTTCTGGTCTGAACTGCAGTACCCCACCAGTTTTGTGCAGGCAGCTGCAATAAGACGCAATATTTCTTTCATAGTTATATTAATTAAATTGAAATCAAGGAAATATGAGAGAGACATTGAACAATGAAAAAAATACCTTTTTGCCAGCACATCATTTTAACAGGCCTGCTAATTTTCAGACCTTGTCTTGATTTCAGGCTTTGAGATTTTAAACTTTTCTTCTGTGTTTAAATTGAAGATGTTTAATTCCAGGCTTCAAGTAATGATTTTCAGGCTTGAGCATTCCATAACAATAGCAGGCCTGTTTTAACTTATATGCAGATGAATAGAAAATATCTGAAATGTGTGTAGACATTATCTGTAGAGCCCAAGAGCAGGTCTGAAAACTTCCAAAAAAGTGAGAATCTATCCTATTATTTTATGACTCGAAAACTTAGGAATTCTTATTTTTTTTTCCCCTTTTGATACAATTTCTCAGCGTCAATTAGATAGGCTAAATCATTTCAGCCAACACTAATGATAATACTAGTGATCAAAATGATAAATGGATATCTAAAATTATATAAAACCCTTTTGTGATCTGATTGTATATGTGTGATAATGAGATAAAGAAATATAAGCATATCAGTTTTCTTCATGTCTTACCGAAATCTTGACTTTAGAAGGCCAAAAGCTCTCTCTATTATGATTCTGCCCCTGCACAGATGTTGATTATACTGCTCCTCTTGAGCATTGCCAGGGTTTAGCTTAGGAGTAAGCAGATATCTTCTTAGAGGGTAACCACTGTCCCCTAGCAACACCCCCGCTTCATTGTGTTCAAGAAAATCCTGCAAGTTTGAAAAGAAAAAAAGAATAGTAACACCAAAAAGACAAAAACTTGTTAAACAATTGGATCAAAACATGCAACTTAGAAAGATAATATCATTTTCAAATGAATGTTGTCTTAATATTTAATTAGTATCTAAATCCCTAACTATACAGTTATGTGTTGAAGTTATGATGATATGATTAAAATATCTAACTGAAATTTAAAAATGTTCTATGTTTTTTAAAGTACCAGTATAAAAATGTTTACCTTCAAACCACAACAATTGAAAATGGCAGAATCATGTTGGGACCCAGGCCATCTGGCAACAACATCAGTGAACCTACAAATAGAAAATTGTATAAAAAGTAGATTAATGATAGGGTCTGCGTAAAAATATATACCCACATTCAATTGTTGTTGTGTTCAACTTTGTTTTTAGTAATTGAGTGTCTAAGTGGAAAACTAGTAATGTTGTTTAATACCATCCACACTTGAGTAAGTAGAATTAAGAGAATTGTCAATTGCATAAATTCTCCAATTTCTTAAAAGGCACATGTACTTTTTTATGATTGTTGACATCATTGTTTTTCCATTTATTGAAAGAATGAATATAATTTACCTCATGTCAATATCACACACAGCCTGCACATTCAGTGCGTGATAGTTCTTCCTACAAACGTAGGCCGCCTCATTGTCTGTAGGGGCTTTGATTGGTATCAAAGTGCCATCTACCAATCCTGAAAATAACAGGCTTCTTATATTGCATGTGTAATGGACTGCTGAAGGGGTACACTCAATCACATTCGTTATTCCCATTAGTACATAATATTATTACCTTATCATTTACAATACAGTCGTTATTAGCATTAGTACATATTAAATCATAAAAGTCTGTCAGATTTATTAAGAATAAATCAAAAGGACCTATTTCACAATGTACAATTAAACAGAATAAACAGTTCACTGAAGAATTGTAAAATCTTCTTCAGAAAAAAACATACGCGTATGCAAATCAATCACACCATTGTCAACAATAGATATGTCATGAAATCTTATAAGGCAAAATGAAATTGTGCTTAGTTTTTTTATATTCATACAACAACAATGTCAAGATATATCATGTAATAGACATATACTCCTACCATGAGTCTATTCTTAAATTATATGATCATAAAGGACTGGTTTAAAATTGTAATGAAAATCTGCATAACAACATAATGAAACAAGATTTATGTATGGATATATTGATATTTGATATTTATAGACATACCTATCACATTTGGTATCCTACATTTTCTGTAAAACCGTCTTTTCATTACGGTTAATTCCTCTCTTTCTGTAGGAAATCTGAAATGGAAAACATTATTTAAAAGCAGGACAGCTAAACAGCAGATATGGCCCATATCCGCGGATATGGAAATCGATCTGCGGATATGACATTTATTTTTCAACCAATTAACTTTAGCAAAGTGTATTTATCTACTTTGCCTTGTATTTATAATTAGAGATATATTTAGGACAATGATAAGCAACATGTATCTTATGTTCACATATATTACTTTTAAGATAGCTCCAAAGTTTAATGTAACATTGAAAATGTTTTGTTATTGATTTCATACATTCTACATGAATGGTCACACATTGATTAAAAATACAATGACAAACTGGGTCGACTTGTCATTGTATTTTATATCAACGCCTCTTTTGCCCAGAGGCTTATACTCCACTGATGGTATATAATATATACCCTATCTATGAATATCAAAGTCTCAGAACAAAACAACAGCCGGCCTTGTTAATAAATCTAATTTCTATAGCGCACTCCCATTATTCATATTTCAGAATGATGCTGAATTGTATCTACCTGATGTTATCGAGCCTATTATTGACACTTGATATAAACTCATCCACTATGACGGCCGTCTTTGCCTTCGACACTCCATGGATGTCCCCAACTTCGGACAAAAAATCCCCTTTGGCCAAGGCCCTTAGTCCAATGAGAACCTGAAATGGTATAGACACGTAATCAATACAACAATACAGTTGGGAAAAAAAGAAAACAACTGCTATATGAATAATGAATTATTTGCTTTATGTGAAATAGCATTAAATTGAAATTTGTGAATGTTGTTTTTGTTTTGGTGACAGCTCATGATAATCGAGACTGTGACACCGCTCTCTTAAAAAGAGGTAAAATGACAGACAGTCGACGAGAATGATTTCCCTTGATTAATTACTTCCCCTGTAACCATTGTAATCAATGCTTTTTATTCGGCCCCGATCGCAAAAGAGTTTTAGTGATAAACTGTTCATAAAAATACCTTTGTCATGCTTCCAATGGCGTTCGATCGAGCTGTCGTTGGCTCTAAATCTGTCCTGCACTGCTCCTCTAAGTTCTCTATGGCTTCTTTATTCAAACGGTATCTCGACACGACTTCGCGGTCGTCATAATTTTGAAGGTTGCTCACCCGCTCCCTAAAAGTTCTGTCTTTGCGTGACAGTCGCGCATTAAACAAAAGTATGGCAGCCATTTTTTTCTTTTCTGCGACTGCTTTTTTGCAATCGTAGGTTTGAGGTAAAATCTTAAGAGAATCGTACGTTTATGACAATCGGCGACTTTTGATAAGACACTTCTGGAAACGTACGATCGACGTACGATGATCGCACGTCCAAAACAAGCGTACGATCGTTGATAAGACGGGCCCCAGGACAAACACAATTTCCTAAGTTTTTTAGTTTTTTTTTATTCAATTTAAACAACATATGTAACATAATGCACGGTACAGTAAAATCAAATTGATATTCATTTATATACCGAAAGACAAGTGTTTAACATGTGACATTGGACTTGTTTTTATTTAAATCATTTTGAAATAAAACGAACAAAGAAACAAAACAAAAATGTGTATGCGATTACTCAATATTCTTAATGTATCTCTGTCTATATTTCTAAAACAATCATAAAAATGTAATTGATCTTTCATCAACGCGAATTCGTTTTCTATTTCTAATTGTGTATTAAGATGCTTGATAAAATTTTCAAAAATTAGAGATGTTCTTTTTTATTTTCATTTTGAATAAATATTGCTTCATAAGTATTATGCTATAAGTTATGGCATTGTTAACCACACCACCTTGTAGAGTTCCAAAACTTACTTCTTTCATTCGATAGGGTATACAATATCTTAGTCGTCTGAATCAAAACGTTTGGTCTGAAAACAAGTTCTAATATTCTTACTGCAATTCCTAACAAAAAGTATTATGTTGGTGAAATGTGTATGCTCCCACACTCAATCAAAATAGAAGACGCAGTTCTTATTTACACCATAAACAATTTGCAATCATTCCTGACCTTTCTTCTAAATGTCTCATCAATCAAATAGCGTCGCAATAACATCAGGTGATGTCACCTTCAAACAAACAACCACTCTGACAAAGAAATAATCATATATTTCTTGGAGAATTAACTTCATACTGTTCACACAATATGTAGGAAGCCTAAAAACAGTATAAAACCCGTTTTGACAAAACAAACAAAAACTATATAAAGTGAAAGTTTTCTTTTTGCTTGCATTCAATTTATTTATTTTCACTTTAATATTCTTTTAAGAAAACCGTGGCTTTCAAGTCATGTTCCAAAGATTTGATGGTAAGAAATAACTTAATGGGACAGTCTTGTCTTTATTATACAGTTAACCTTGATAGTGCTAGAATCGAGCCCATGCTTTTGCAAACAGGTAAGATCCAGGCCAACGAAGAGATTCTTATAGAAAACATAGTAAATTCAACATATATAATCTTCACACATATCCACTCAACATATTACCGAATTATTCTTTAAATTCTGCTTAAGAAATCGACTAAAACCACAAAAGAAACAAAAGTTGTCAAAAGTAATTGAGACATTGATCATCTAAAGTAGGGAAACTTGCTTTCCATCCAATGTGTTGGAAGAATTAGTGTACAGGTAGCTTCGTGCATGACCACGATATGTTTTAGTACAATAGATCGACCCTTACTTAAGGTACATTGTAAAGATCAATCGTAAATATTCTAAAGTATCAACAGAAAAGGTTATTGCAGCAGCCTAGATTTGATTATCACATGAAAAGCGAAAGAAGAATACGCAACAGTGATTCATCATACTCATATGACAACTATTCCAACGTAAACACTGCTTTTGATTGTAGTGACTAGTCTGCAATAAATATATGCTATCTGTAAGTACGATTGGAACAGGAAATGTTCAAGCATTATATCGTATTAGCTTTGTTTTACATCGATTGTGAAGGAAGCTGAAAGCTTGTTCAAAACCACTCTCGATGACTGCTTCCTGGATACTGAACCAGTAATCGCGCCGGTTTGTGGGTTAGTCCCGAAAATTTTCACCCCGCCTAACGGGGATTGGAACCCGGGACCTTCGGAACAAGAGCCCGACACTCTACCCCTGCACCAATGTCGCCTAATATATACGTCCGCCACTATAGCTCTATGGTTATGGCAATGTGTTATAAACACTGAGGAAGTGAGTTCGTTTTCCGTTGGTGGAAAAGATAAGTTTCTTCTGAACATGAAATATTACTTTTTTAAAAAAATATATATATTCTTATACGTAAATAAGCGAACTTTTGATCACCTGCCCTCATAGCTCAGTGGTTATCACTAATAGAATATACGTTATTATGGCAGGGGTCGTCGGTTCGATTCCGCTGAGGGAAAGGTATTTTTGTTCTGGACGTTAAATTTGACTAAGTTATCAATGTATTTTATTCTTATACGTATTTCAACAAGGGATTCAACATCTGTCCCTATAGCTTAGTGTTTAGGGCATTGCGTTATCAAGGCAGGGGTCGTGGGTTCTAATCTCACAGGTGGAAGTGATGTTTTACCACGAAACATTCAATATTACTAATTTTTCAATTACACGAGTTCTTATACCTAAATCAACGCGGAAATTTATATCTGCCCTCATAGCTCAGTGGAAAGAGCAATGTTCCCAAAAAGCAAGGGTTGTGAGTTCAAGTCTCACTGAAAACAAGAGTGAAGCAGATATGTCAAAGATGGGTAGCGTGACATGGCTAGCGTGGCATGTCTAAAGATGGGAAGGGTGACATGGCCAGCGTGACATGTCAAGAGATTGGTTGGGTGACATGGCTAGTGCGGCCTAAGATGGAAAGGGTGACATGGCTAGCGTGGCATGTCAAAGATGGGAAGGGTTACATGGCTAGTTTGACATGCCAAGAGATGGGTAGGGTGACATATCAAATTTTGGTAGCATGACATGGCAAGCGTAGCGTGTCAAAAAATGGGACGGGTGACATGGCGAGTGTGGCATGACAAGAGATGGGTAGGGTGACATGGCTAGCGTAACATATCAAAGATATGAGGATTGACATGGTTAGCGTGACATGTAGAAATATAGAAATCTACATGTATATAATCTTGATATGTATGCACCAAACATAATATGCAATTATTCCAATAAATTCTACTCACAAAGAGTTCTAGCACAGAATTTATCTGGAATAATGAAAGGTACCAAGATGGTCAAAGATGGACGCATCGGAAATCATATCCATAGAAGAGGCGAACCCAGTGTTGTACAATAGATGTATTAATTATCCATTTCACTTCTTAACTACCATGTTCTGTTCTGGTGCTGCGTGTATGTATTGTCACATAGGTATATGACCTAATTTTAAATAGAATAAACTTGCAAAACCCTTTAACTACACGGGCTATTTGAAAGTCACGGTCAATGAAACGGATATTGCAATGCCATGCAGTTGTGACTATGTTGGTATATTGTGCATGCACACGCAGATCTTGCAAAGGCAAACTAGAAAAAAACGTCCCTGGCTACGGCAAACAAAAACAAACACAACACCTCCGTGTAAAGGTACATATGGGTTTACCACCGCCTCTATAGGGCTACATGTATTTGTAACGTTTCAGATTCAAAGTAAACGTAGACAGATAATACATAGAAACTTTTAATTAAAATGGATAAGAGTGCCTTTGACCCAGATTTTAAAAATGGGTCTACAGTGACGTCTCGTTTATCCGAACACATCCGTTCCCAACAAAATTTCTGGATTAACAAGTCATCCGGACTAATGAAGCATGGGCTGGTCTTATACACATTAAGACATAAACGGTCTGTATGTCTGTGTATACTTATAACCCTTTAACAAACGCCAAATTTTCGATCGTTTGAAGACGACATTTCAAAACGTGATGAAATTAAAAAATAATCTTCTGATATGGCAGAAAACATGGTGGGAAAATGAGAAATTGCTCATGACGAGCAACTTCTCCTTTACCCACACTGTTTTCAAAAGTCGCCTGCAACAAACTGGTTAAATGTTTTTAGCGTTCGGTAATTGGCTTGGCAAGTTACTACAAATAATTCCGTTCCCTTACAATTTCGTTCGGATTGCGAGACATCCGGATAAACGGGGTCCGGATAAACGAGGTTTGACTGTATACTGTTATCACTTAATGTTGTGTGTTAGCAAGGTCCATCCGAGAGCAACGGCTTTCTATCTGTAAACCAATTATTTCTAATAAAAGGGCTTGAGGCGCTAATGCACGTTTCAAAATATTTAAACATTAGTTTTTGTGGTATATCTAGAATATAAATGTTGCATATGGTCAGTTACAAGTGACTCAAGCGATTTATATCCGCTTGGCGCCTAGCATAGTGATAGGCGTTGGAAGGTACTTGTTATAATCAGTAAAAGTTGTCTCATGAGCTAAACTGGCTAGCCCTTTCAATAGGGCTGACACTATAATATACAAAACTTTACCTTTATAACTGATACTGATTATTCAGTGTCTGTAAGATAATCCCTTTTAGCAAACCCTCTTATCCAATAGTACGTGAAAGTGCACTTACATGTAGTTCAGACCAAGGACCCCTGACAGTTTTACAAGAAATGGCTCCACATGCTAATTTCTGGTCCTCGACGTATCACGATACAAGTACAATACACGTGTACAAATGACCTTTATATGTCGCAATGACATATGCACTTACCTGTAGTTTAGACCAACGACCCCTGACAGTTTCAAGGAATGGCTCCACATGCTAATTTCCTGTCCTTGACGAATCAAGATACAAGTACAATACACATGTACAAATGACCTTTGAACTTAAAATGTCGCAATGACATATGCACTTATAGTCAATTCCCCTAATCTCGTGGTATCCCTAATTCCGTGATATTTGCATAATGTCACACTGCTTCCATAAACAAACACACCAACCTGACCTACTTTCGCAGACTAGTGTAAGAACTCCAAAGAAGCAAGAATAAATGTTTTTCTGGTATAAAACAAATAAAATCCAATCAAATGCGCCACTTATTACACAAAGCTCCAAAAATCCCCGTAATTTTCACATTTATTACTCAAATCTAAGACTCGAAACACTTCCTTTCAGTTCGTCTGCGATTCTCAACCATTCTTTGGTCAGATACGACTAAATTGTTTCACTCTAATTATTTTGGACTTTTACGGAACAAATTGTGTTTTACCTGAATACCACGGAATTAGGGTAGGACCTCAAAAGTGCAAATGGCTGCCAGTGACCTATTAATTTACGTTACGTAGAGCATTTCTGTGCTCCATTTAAAAATAATTACAAGCAGATCGTAAATGAAGAATGAAATATGTTAGGAAAGCTAAATGTTGACAGTTAAGTTCTCCTCCTCCTTTCTGTTTTTCATGTAACCTTTAAGTCCCACGGAATTAGGGTACACCAGTATACATGTAGTTTGGACCAACGACCCATTACAGATTTTACAAGGAATGGCTCCACATGCTAATTTCTGGTCTTTGACGTCGTAAAATGGAAGTACAATACATAAGTATTAATATGTCGCGGAGATAAAAGGGGTAGCCCAACATCCGGTCCAGGGGTATCAGTGACGACACCACCACCACCACCACCACCACAACCACAACCACCACCACCACCACCACCACAACCACCACCACCACCACCACCGCCACCACCACCACCACCACCACCACCACCACCACCACCACCACCACCACCACCACCACCACCACCACCACCACCACCAACAATTTTCAAAGAGCTACAAAACTCAAATGAACTAACTAGGCCCAATGACCAGGGCTGGGACTCACGTGATCAGAAAGGATAGAGACCGCGAAATAAAATGGCGACTGTCGTCGCTTCGACTTCCTAAAACTGGTGAGTATCTGGCACCATTACACCAAGCGGCGGAGAAAATCGGAGCGTAAGGTGGGTACTTTGCGCTGCATTTCGTGCACGAAATTGCTATATGAAAGGATATTCACCGGTTTTAAGAAGTCGAAACGATGACAGTCGCCATTTTATTTCGTGGTCTCTATCCTTTCTGATCACGTGATTCCCAGCCCTGAGTGACTAAGGTAAGGAACACATGACACGAGGGTTTCGGGCCTAATCCTCACCACTGGACTTCTATCGTCGTGGGTGTGTCCATGTAAATTGCTTTTATATGAATCTCTCTTATTCAACAGATTGTGAAAATGCATTAAACTTTGATCATGGACTCCTGAAAAATTGTGTAGGGTATGACTCCACTTTCTTATTACTTGTCATCGATGTCTTAAGATACAAGTACAATACACAAGTTCAACTGACGTCTGAATGTCGCAGAGACAAAGGGGTAGGCCTTCACTTAACTTGATGTTCATGGCAAAAAGTCCTGTCTTTCTAAAACACTATTCAAATAGGTTTAAACCTGTCGTGAACTTACATGGCCTAGTGACTTAGGTGTGGGACTTATGACACGAGGGTTTCAGCCTCGATCCTCACCACTGAGTCTATTCAAGGAAGTGCCCTTGCATTTTTTTTATATGAACCTCTCTTATTCAACAGTATGTGAAAGTGCATGAAGCTTAAATCAACGACTTATGGCAACGTGTACAAGAAATGACCCCACACGCTAATTACTTGTCCGTGATGTTTTACTTTACAATTAACAAGTATTACTGACCTTTAAATGCCAGAGAGACAACTAGGGGCTATGTCTAACATTTGATATATGATATCATCCTTTTCACTCCAAGTATATGTACATATAGTTAGTCCTTTAGCAAGCCACCTTACGGCTCAAGCATTGTATAGGTGACACACAAGAACACCGTATAGCTGAAAATGTATTGACGCATTGTGAAATAGTTGTAACGTTTTCGGAACGTTTATACAAATTAAGGAACCAAGAAGTTGATTGCTACAGTTCTACAAGTCCTCCTTTTGTCACTGATGTTTCTTACGGGCCCTCTTTTACAGACACGGAAATCGTGATGTTTCGTACAGCAAAGGGTTAATATATCAATGAGAGCAACAAACAATATACTTCTCAATGTTTACCCTGGATCACCACACACTCTTACTGCGTAATGTGAATTTGTTTTGATATTTAGTCACATGTAATTACATGCTCTAATTTGTGGAAATAAAATAAAAAAGATACATACAACAGGCACGGTTCCTGTTATCGAAAGTCTTGTTTAAGGCTTCAAAGGTGTGATAGGGTATTCATTGATATGGGCTGCCATAGCTGAAAACGTTTCAGGATCAGAGATGCTGCCACAGTTTTGTCTATCAACTCCTTGTTGATATCTAAACAGTTTACGCTTTTATTAATGGATCCATTTCTTTTTATCTTGAATTAAATTCTTTCTTCTAACTTGAATCTTAGAGTATTTAGACTTACCTCTTATAACTCCATATTGACGTGGAAATGTATTTTTTATAAAATGATGAAGTTTTGTCACAAAGATCGAGACACATTATACTGACATAAGCCAGTACAACTTCTAGCAATATACAAAATACATTTTTACAATTACTTTTCATAACATGTTACCGTCTTTTCAAAAAGAAGAATAATAAATAATAACCGCCATGGAAGAAAGATTGACCAAACATGAAAATGAGAATAAGCATGATGCACATGTTTAATAGTAAGCCATCTAATCAGTAATCTTTGAATTTATACATATGTTTCTAATTTCAAATGCATGCGTTATATATTTAGCTAAATACAACTATATGATCTTTGGACTTTTCGATTGAAATAATTGTACGAATCGTTTCGTACAAGGGCGTTCACAATAAATCTTTTTGATATGTCTTATGTGATTTAGGATTGTACGATGATGAGAAGTAAATAAAGGTTACAACTCCCGCTCCTACTCTACAACGAGCGGTTGTATGTTTTAAAACCTTGCATATTAATTAAGGCTTAGTAATTGGACGTGGCGGGCAGAAATCGACCTGTTTGGTCAATCTTTTGCAGCCGAAAGCCGTTGCGACAAAAGAGGTTGTACCATCGGCTTATACTGTCTTGTGTCTGACTTTAACCTATCCCCCGTTATGAGCAGACGACAAAAGCAATACACAAATGATACGTTTTATTAATGAAATTGGAAAGAAAACACTGTGACAGACTGATAAATCGTTTATAAGGCAGTATCTAAACTGTAATTCCAATCAATTGTCTTGTATATGCAAGCAAATGAGATTTTTAATATATGATGTTAGAAAGAATAAATGTCTTTATAAGGTAATACATAACCCTTAGAATGCTGGGTAATTTTCTAAAAATATACTCTTGTGTCGTCTGCTTTCCAAAACCTTAAATGTCTGCTTGATTTTGATGAGGAATGATAATCAGGGAAGCAAACAGCTTAGATCACAGGTCAGCGGCTTAAGCATGAAGTCGGTTGCAGCACTTTAAGGGTCAAACCTTTTAATTTATAAAATGTTTTCTTTATGCCTTTAAACGTTTTTCCGCAATTGGATTATATGACTGCACCAAATAAAAAGCATAAATAATACGCAAATGATACATCCTTGTTAATTATAAAGAAACATATAAGAAACAAATGTTAAACAGCTTATTAGGAAGGATCTAAACTGAATTTTTATCAATTTGATGGTTCAGTGAAATACTATAGTAAGTATTTCACACATGAAGCACTTACTGTAGTCTTACATTCAACGTTCACATTGTTCTTATTGGATCATCGAGAAAAAAACGTATAGTACAGCATGTTTTGTCTGATCTACAGGATTTTTACGAGTTCAATTCATTTTGGCACCTTGTATGTTATTCAAAGCTCAAGTCCTATTATTAACCGATTACAAAACAAAGACGACACTTGACCATATTGTTGCAGACTCTGAAAAATATTGTGGGGAAATGAGAGATAGCTCTTAAGGAGCATTTTCTTCTTTTCCCACAATGTGTTCTGCCATATCAGAAGATTTTTTTTTTAAATTTCATCACGTTTGAAATGTCGTCTGCGAACTCTTTCAATTTGGGACAGCCGAAAGTTTGGCGTTTGGTTTAGCGTTAAGGAAGTTCTTTTGAGTAAAGAAAACAACGAATACCTCTCGAAGCAAACGAAAACGTTACCAACCCAATTTAGACTTAACGCAGAATCAAAGTTGGCTTACGCATACCTTTTTATCTCTGGGGGCACACATAGTTTAACCTAACCTATATATATCTATACGCAAGTGTACTTTTATACGCAATGAAAGTTCCCCTTAATGAATGATACAATGCAAGAATACATTCTTCTTAACAAATAAAAGCCCATTGCCAATGAATACTTTATATGTTTCCAGAAATCTCAAAGATCATTTCCACGAATTTACCGCAGTACCGTGTTTTCTCGGAAGGCGACCCGGTCTTAATTTCCGATAGAAAAGCAACACCTTTATAAAGTGTCAAAACCCGCGACAGTGATGGCCTAAACAGGTAAACAGAAGTCCTAGAAATTGCTTGCATAAGTTGTCTTTCCTTATTTGTATCCGTACCCTTCGAGCGAGATTGGAGCCGATGAAAAGGGAATTTGGTACACGGGTAAAACGCTCTACATTTCAAAGCAGATATTCACCATTTACCAAACGCCAAATCTTAGACTGTCCCAAATTGAAATAGTTTGCAGACGACATTTCAAAATATGGTGAAATTAAAGAATAATCTTCTGATAGGGAATAAAGCATTGTGGAAAAAGGAGAAATTGCTCGTCATGAGCAATTTCCCCTTTTCCCACCATGATTTTCAGAGTCGTCTGCAAGAAACTGGTCAAATGTCGTTATTGTTTGATCAATGGGTTAAAGCTGCTTCTTCACAGGTGTTCACATATATCTATATGTATACGAGACCTAACGCATATAGACCATACATATTAAAGGCACATCAAAGGAGAGAAGTACAAATAAATTACTGAAAAAATATATGGAGTTCTTTTATTATGTTCATAAAAGTCATGAGAACTAACATACAAATGCATTATGACCCAATTTAATAAACTCGTTTAACATTTGTTATTTTGTGCTTGAAATATAGTTGTCTCCAATTCAAACATGTTTATCAACAACCTGTTTGTTTACATATTTGAGATAATGAATTCTGATTGGTCGGTTAAAAAAATTCTGTATTAACTGACAAGGTCAGAGGTTAAGAATCAGGCAATCTGAACAATCAAACTGGCTAACTTTGGGTATTTTCCGTTGGCTTTCACGTTTAAGTTGTGCTGATGGGGTTTTATTTGGTGATAAGTATTTGAATCTAACTAAAAGTTCACCAAATAGTATAGTTTGATAAAGCATTTATGTTCTTTTATGAGCCTTTAAGGTACATTGATGCTTTCAGAATTGTTTATGCTTTCAGTAACAACTTTTAATAGTATGCCATAGACCATTACAAGGACTGCATTGTTTTAACGAACTATTCATTTGCCTTTCGAATTTTGTCATCTGTGAACAAGCACCTTTCTATACAGCTCTTTCTGTCTTTTGAATTTTGTTGCGATGTAAGGACCTGCTAGAATTGTTTACATACCTGATCGAAGACGCATCTTTCCTGTTAAATATGTGCAGAAAATAAAAAAAAAACGGATACAAGATTGTCTGAAGGCTAATTTTGTTAAGCAAAAATTACACTAAAATCTTTTTATTATATTCTTATGAGTGAAATACTTGGACTTCTCAGTGTATTAATTTTCAATTTTGTATCAGTGAATATCGTCACTAGTGATGATATCAGCTTTGACGGGACTACTTTTTTACCATTTCTTTGCATTAAAGTCATAGCTGCACTTCTGCACACGGCACTAAAATGTTCGTATTCTAAAATATATCCATACGCGTGAATGACGTCATAGGTTGCAACAATGACGTCATGAGCGTTATCAACTGCTTTGCTCCTCCCATTTTTCATTCCATTTTGGCGTTAATGGAGGTACTTTAACAAATAAACTTTATATAGTGGAATAAAATAAATAGAATAATCAACTCCATTCGATAGATACCAAAAATATGTCACTTGAATGGGTTGTTATCATGTAGAAAAAACTCGTTCTTCGAACTCGTTTTTTCAACCTGATAACAACCCATTCTCGTGACATACTTTTGATATCAATCGAAAGGAGTTGATTATCCTCTATATCTTCATTTAGAGGAAAATGTTTTGGATTCAGATAGACTCAAAACCGGCGGACATGACTTATACGCCCACGTGGTAAAAGTGGTAGCACTGAACAAACATAAATGCAATCATTACTACTCGGGTATTTCCGTGAGCTGGGATATACATCTCGTACATAAGTGTAGTGTTACAATCTTTTGAGTAAATCGTTTCCGGCTTATTACACATTGCCTATGAGTAGTACGTAAGTAGTTCAATGTATGGAAGTGTTGACCATCCGTTTTAAATCATTATTCTTGATCAGTAACACAAGCATAAGAGTGAATTATAAAATGTGATATGTACAACTGTTTCTTTAATTAAATTGAATGACTATTAAGATTCTATATTTAAGATCTATATTTAAAAACGAAAGTACAATGCAAGAAGTCTCGCAAGAAAAAGTATGGCGGCTTCCATATTACTTCAGATGTGTTTCTTTAATTAAATTGAATGACTATTAAGAATTTATATTTAAGATCTTTATTTAAAAACGAAAGTACAATGCAAGAAGTCTCGCAAGAAAAAGTATGGCGGCTTCCATATTACTTCAGAGGTGTTTTAATTGGATAAACCCGATAAGTTCAAAATGGTATGAAAACAACATTGAATCGAATAATCAAGATAAAACACGCATCTTAGTCACAGAGTACCAAAATTGCATTTTGACAGGTCCAAGTTGAAAGCAACAGCAGACAAAAAAGTATGAAGAAAATACATGTTGTCTATCTATTTATCTGAAGCAATTGTGACACTAGACCAAAATGCTCATCTGTATCCTCTTGTATAAGTCAACCATTCAAGACTCATGTAAGGAGACAAATGCTTTATCAAACTATTTAATTTGATAAACTTTTTGTTAGATACTAATAGTTAGAAAAAAGACCATCAACACATCTTAAACATGAAAGCAAACGGGAAATAGTCAACTTCATCACGTTTAATAAATCAGATTGCCTGATTTTTTACCTCTGACCTGGTCACGTGATACACACATTTTTGAACCGATCAATCAGAATTCGTTATTTCGTAAATTTGATTGAATTGGAGACAAATGTATTTCAAGCACAAAATAACTTATGTTAAAGGAGTGTTTTAAATGGGGTCTCACAGCATTCATGAATTATTTTTCATGACTTCTAAGAACAAAATAAAAGAACTCCATATATTTTTTTCAGTCATTTATTTGTACTCATATCCTTCTATGTGCGTTTAAGCCGTCTGAATTAGATGCATCGAAGTGGAATGCCGCGAGGTAGGCTGTTAATAAACGCGTTTGTATTATTCACAAACTGTATTTTGTATATAACTCTGACCATTTTATATAACAATGGATTTGTAGAGGTTACTTTGCGTTCTCCAATATGCGGTTTGATCAAATCGTCGCTTTCCCTGAATTCAAACCAATGCTTCTATTCCGTTTTCTGGACATTAACAAAACTAGTCAGATAAAAAGATCATATCTGGGGGTAACCACATTGAAAGTAAGTTAACGTTAAAGTCCAATTTGAAAACGGTTATCACGTTTAACCAATTAAAGACTAGTTCTGTCTTTTCCGCCATAAAATGTCGTGAACATGTTCGTGTGAAGGAAACGATATAGTTTGCTCTAGTATTTGGGCAACATTTGGAGGAAATCAGAGGCCATTAAGCCACAACCGGCTCGTTTGGAAGTTCAAAGTATACGCAGATTTTATCCATCGATATCGCATTTGTCAAAACCATACAATGCATAAAAGTCTTTTCCACCCATCATAGTCTGTAATAATCTGAATATCATAATACAAACGGTAAATTCAACATAATCTTACAACAGGTATCACGAAGAATTACATGAAGTCAAGACCGGAAGTTAGTTTAGCCCCTCATTCGAAATTGTGTAGATTACGGATCCTTTTGTCCGTCTTTTTCAAATGCGCATTGGAATGTGGGAAACCATTATTTTGTGTTTACTTTCAGAGTCTTTGCTTGCCGCTTTATCTGACAACCGCCTCTACAATCAGCCTGTTGGAGCATTGGTCACTCGATATTGTGATATCATGATATCATCACTTGTATTGATTTAACAGCTTAAACAGTGCATCCAGTTCGAATTATATGCACGTATCAACGTCTAAGACCATCACCAAAAGGTTGGCAACGAGAAGCAGAACACCGATTGATTGGCAGACATTGCAACCAATGTGACTGATACAGGATTTGTTCACCATGATCAAAGTTCCCTTCTTATAACAATGTTTTCAAACGACGATCGCATTTACAGCAAATGCCTCTGGTCGTGTTGGTGTTATGGGAAGGGCTAATTGGTCTATCGGGGATGCGTTGTCAGCTTGACACTGCGTCTGACCCCCCTGGTGAAGTGATCTACATGTACTAGAACATAAGGTGTGGAACACGAAAGTTCATGGGTACAGCTTCTGCTTCAAGAGACGAGGGACACCCTTGATTGGCGGAATGTACTTTGTGTTTTGCACTCACCAGTGTATTATCGCTTAAAGGATTATGGGTAAATCAATCCATAGATAAAGACGCTGTGGTTGTTGTTTTTACGTCAGACCTTGTAGGGTGAAGTGATCTGCTTGAACGTAAGGTGTGGAACACGACATATCATGGGTACAGCTTCTGCTTCGAGAGACGAGGGACGTATGTGTGACGCCCTAGATTGGCGGAATGCACTTTGTGATCATTTTGTTTTGAATTAGCCTGTGTTTTATCGCTTGACCCTTTCCCAAACAATATCGACATTTGACCACTTTGTTGCAGACGACTTCAGAATACACTGTGGGAAAAGGAGAAATTGCTCATAACGAGCAATTTCTCCCTTTTCCACAATGTTTTCTGCCCTATCAGAATGATTTTTTCAAATTGTATCACATTTTTGAAATGTCGTATGCAAACTCTTTCAATTTGGGACAGTCGAAAATTGGCGTTTGGTAAAGCGTTTAGGGGTAATTCAATCTATAGATAAAGACGCTATGGTTGTTGCGCAGGAATACTTCCCTTTGTTACACTACAGTACAGTATCACTGCCATCATAGAAATCACGTGACGACAGATACAGTCATGTGACCCAAACAATATAACTGAGACGCAGACAAAATTGGGTCTCTATGATTAATTTCAACCTGCTATGCTTTGAAAATGAACGATGAATCAAATTCATACATAACTTTGACAATTTCGTCAGTATTGTCAGTCATGACTATGTTATCTATGTTCAAAATGTGTATTATAAGATTCACCTCGATACGATCTTTTATATAACGAAAACACATTGTTGATGTTCGTTAATTTGAGGTCATGACCCTATGTACTTTATTGCGGAAAGCACTTTGTGATCATTGTGTTCGACAGGTGCGCTTTGCACTAGCCTGTGTACTATCGCTTAAGGGATTGTGGGTAGATTATTCTAGAAATAAAGACGCTATTGTTGTTGTTTTAATGTTACGTCACACGCTAGCATTCAAACCGACAGGTGCACGTTTGCACAGATATTATTCTTCTACTAGAAACTCATGTATGTCTTTTCTATGTGCTAGTTTGATATTGATTAAAATGATAATTTCACCTGTTTTGTATCACAATCAATCCCTGTGGTTGAATTCAAAACAACTTTGTCTTTGTGTATGTTTCTACTGTGATGCGGTGCGTAGGTACACAAAAAGACATATCGCGCCTTGATTCGTCGTAGTGCAGGGGTATCTCGTTACTTATGAAGTAAACCGCTTAACAGGCTGGTGTTTTATACATGTCGATATCAGGTTTGTAGTTCTGGGAAGTCAAATTCTTGTCCACAACAAATCGAAACGTTAATTGTTAGTTTCGGCTTTCCATCGTTCACAACAAATTGCGGGTGCACCGGCGTTAAGGTTAACAAATACACGATCAGTACCTCCTTGTATTCTTACGAGCAATTTCTTTTTTGTTGGGTAGGGGTTGGAGTACAACACTCTAAAGCAACATGGCTCTTTTCCGCGTTGGTACAAATCATGATGATGACGTTTCCATGATAGGTAGTTTTCTGATTGAGTTACCGTTAACACGAGAAACAATCACGATTTCAGAATTAAAATATAACAAGACTACTCATTGCAGTAAAATGGTAATTAAGAGGTTCCGAAGGGGTTCAGTTACAGCGTTTACCGAAAACCGATCCTGCAAATCGATAAAACGCCAAAGCTTCTATGTCATTATCATCACATATGTGATAATAATGTATCCCGGAGGGGCCGAATTTCGGTGATATAGGATTTTATCTCTTTAAAAAAAGACAAAAACAAATGCAGCACTTGCTTTTTACGCCTAAACGTAAAACAGCAATATTTTAACCTTTGTTTTCAAGCTATTTTTTAATATAAATATGCTAATGTGACGGAGAAAGGTTAGTTTAAACAAACCCTGGTTAAATCTAGTCGCTGTTCGAAAAAGTGACCTAATTTCGGTGACGTCATACAAGGGAAGCTACCCATACACATCTTTCAAGAGAAGCTACCCAAACAAACACAATAAGGCAAAGGAAATTAATAATGATAGTTTTGGTTCTTTCGGGAAGTTTTACGCTTTTTATTTCTTTTAATTTGCACTCTACAACACACACATGTATATCAAACTTATTTCCAATTTATATGCACATTTATGCTTTAAAAAAGTCTTAGGTTTTTCTTCTCTATAACAACATTGAAGAAAGAAAATTCCCTCTTCCTTCTAAGAACGATTAACTACGGAACAGAACACCATATAGTACCAATGGTTGCAGACATTGGCTTCAATTGATTTGTAGAAGTAGTGTAAATGATGGCAAAATATCAGGCTAAGTTTTGCTTGTCATTTGAAAAAAATATGGAAAAAATTGTTAAACGGATAGGACTAAAATTGTTTTAAAGTCTTTGGTTGGCTTTCGAAAGAAAACTATACTTCCGGTTTATTTTTAGATGGGAAAGGTTGACCGACACTGCAGACAATCTGAAAATGCCAAATATTTTGTTTGTGGCTATAAAAACGAATTTGAAGTTGGTCATAATTTGGTAATAGTAGAAAGCATGAAATAAACCACATATGCAAACAATTTTTTAACAGCTTTAGCAATCTATGACTCATTTTCAGCTTTTCTGGGTGTTAAAAGGTGCATCCAGGGCCTGGTAATGTTTACTGAAATTTTGGTGCGTGAGGTTAAACCAACTCTCGCGATACGAGATAAAAACATAGGTCACCTGAATTAGGACTCTCACAAAATTAGGGCCTTCGACGAATTTATATAAACTTAGATAGCAAATAAAATAAAAGTGCAATAGTGTAATGCTACACGTCATTGGGAGGGTCTCGAAGAGACGATTCCAATGACGAGTTACTTTTCAATACTGTCTATCTTGATATCGAAATAAGGGGGAGGATTGTTTTAGAATGCTAGTTTTTTATCGTAAAATATTTGGTTAAACCCTACATTGATCTAAGTACGGATGATCCAGACGTAGATCTATTTCATTCTAAAAACCACAAAGTTACACCTTGGATCATCCGAGTTAATGTGGTCAGTGTTTTGGTCAAGCGTGCCCTCGGCCTCGAACCGGAGACTCTCCACATGTTAGACAGAAACTTTACCTCTTTGCGTGACATTAGTCTTGTACATAATGACCTTCCATATTTGACAACATGTTAATCAGTCTTGTGAACATGATATGCCATGCAAGGGTAGTCAAACTAATTTGATGCAATCGGGAAATATTGAGAAGATTTTGACGCCAGGTTACGATTTTCTGCTCCCGATTAACTTTCTTTGCGCATGTGCACTGAAGTTTGAAAATCCCAATTAGTTTTAAATGGTTTAACAGCAGTTGATGCCATAATTTGGTGGAATATAAGATTATTTTACATACATTGTCTTATTAATTATTATGAATGGTAATTGTGTGCTTTAAATCCGTATATCAGAATTTTGCAGTCCACCACTATTTAGTCCTTCGAAATGTCGACGTTAGATTGCCCCATCAGAAAGTCAATCTTCACGTCGAAATATTTGGACTACAAGCCAGGGCACACGCTCTTACAGGCACAGTGTTGCTTCATCATAGGGAACTGTTGACCACCGTGACTTATAATTGTGTACAGTAATATCTCGTTAATCCGAATACGTCCGGTCCCAATAGAATTTCCGGATTAACGAATAATCCGGACTAATGAAGCAGGGCCTGTCCTTAAACATATTGAGACATAAACGGTCTATATGCACGTGTATACTTATAAACGTTTACCAAATGCCAAATTTTCGACCGTCCCAAATTGAAATCCGAAATTAATCTTCTGAAATGGCAAAAAACATTGTGGGTCAAGGAGAAATTGCTCGTCACGATCAATTTCTCCTTTACCCACAATATTTTTGATGGTCGTCTACAAAAACTGGTAAAATTTCGTTATTGTGTGGTATTTCGGTTAAGCAAATTACTGCACAATAATTCCGTTCCCTTACAATTTCGTTCGGATAGCGAGACATCCTGATATTCGGGGTCCGGATAAACAAGGCTTCATTGTTTTCAATTGGATACATTATCTGTAACAGTTGCATTGAAAAGACACTGATGTACCTTCGTTAAAGCCATAACGTCGAATAAAATCTGCACAACTGCAAAAAAGAGCTATGAATTAAAACGAAACAAAATGTTAAGACATAGTAAAACACCACATTGTCATGACAATTTAACGGAAGATATTGCAAGCTATCATTTATTAAGTGATGAAGATTGATTAAAATCATCTTTTTTAACATTTCTTTCTCACACATTACACTACATGAGATTGTTTCTTTAAATATAACCTTCGTCGAAAGTGGTAATCGTAACTAATCGGGTATTTCCGTGATCTAAGGGATGTTTTTATTGAAAAACCCGATGAGTTCCGATTGCGGAAGTCGTAGACGAATCTCTGTAAGAGTTACCTCTCTTTAGTGGTTTTTCGATTACCAATTCATACCATTTCGATGCACTTTAAATAATGGCTGCCAGTCGCAGAGATACGTCTCTCTCATTTTGATACATCGAACAAGCCCTTTAAACATTATAACGTGCTCATAAACAGTGAAATATCGGGAGTTCTGACACAATTGAAAGTTGGTATCAGAATACAAATATCCTTTTTGAACCATTACCAAACGATAACGACAACTGACCACTGTGTTGCAGACGACTCTTGAAAACATTGTGGGAAAATCAGAAATTGCTCGTTACGAGCATTTTTCCTTTCCCCCCAATAAGAATATTGAAATGTCGTCTGCAAATTCTTTTAATTTGGAACAGTCGAAAATCTGGCGTTTACTAGTAAGTATATTGGAAACAAGGTCAGATAAGTGCTTTTTAAATGGGAAAAAAAAGAAAGAAACAAAAAATATGAAGTTTTTATTAAGCAACGATAAAACGAGTTGAGTCGAATTGTTGGCTCAGAAGTTTGTGAAAATTGATGGTTAACCGTTAAAATGCTGGGTGATTTTCTAAAATACATTCTTACGTCGTCTGCTTTTCAAAACTTTAATTATCTGCTAAATTTTGGTGAGGAAAGATACTCAAAGACAAACAGATAAGATCACAGGCCTGTGATCTAGCCTGTTTGCACAAGCATAAAGTCGGTTTCAGCACTTTAATGGCTAAAACATAGATTATGAATATAGCAGGGATGGCAAAATCTTGATCATATATGTTTCAACATAACATGTAACCTTAAGTTTACAAGCGTCCATCACTCACTAATTTTGAATAGCATTATTAGGCTTACTAAGACATGGTTGAACTCTTGTATGCTGGCTTTAAGTATAATTATCTATAAAAATAGGGTTGCTAATGAACAAACACAGCTAATCAAGAACTACCTACGTCGAAAGCTTATCTCAATTAGACAGCTTATTTTCCATGATTAGTATTTGACGCTTATCAATAACACATACGAAAACCTGTATTCACTCCGATATTAATGTATCGCTAGAAACAATCTGGTCTTTTGTGAGAGAAAATCATTAAACGGTCTTGAAATTCAGTTCAATACAAAAATTGTGATGTCTGCCTTTACTCATTTTCTCCCCTATTTCTATATTTGCTTTAAGGTTCTTCTTTTCAATCTTGTAATTATCATATCCGTTTTTCTCCGTTTCTCCTCTTCCTACTCCTCCTTCTCTTCTTCTTCATCCCTCTTTCTTCTCTACATCATTTCTTCTTCCTCGGCTTTTTTCTTACACTTCTTCTTCTTCTTGTTGTTCTTGTTGTTGTTCTTCTTCTTGTTGTTGTTGTTGTTCTTGTTGTTGTTGTTGTCTTGTTCTTCTTGTTCTTGTTCTTGTTCTTGTTGTTCTTGTTCTTGTTGTTCTTGTTCTTCTTGTTCTTGTTCTTCTTGTTCTTGTTCTTGTTCTTCTTGTTCTTCTTGTTCTTGTTCTTCTTGTTCTTGTTCTTGTTCTTGTTCTTGTTCTTGTTCTTGTTCTTGTTCTTCTTCTTCTTCTTCTTCTTCTTCTTCTTCTTCTTCTTCTTCTTCTTCTTCCTCTTCTTCTCCTTCTTTTTCTTCTTCTTGTTTTTGTTCTTGTTTGTTTTCTTCTACTTCTTCTTGTTCTTGTTCTTCTTGTTCTTCTTGTTCTTCTTCTTCTCCTTCTCCCTCTCCTTTTCCTCCTCCTCCTCCTCCTCCTTCTTCTTCTCCTTCTCCTTCTTCTTCTTCTTCTTCTTCTTCTTCTTCTCTTCTTCTTCATCACCTTCTTCTTCTTCTTCTTCTTCTTCTTCTTTTTCTTCTTCTCTTTCTTCTTCTTCTTTTTCTTGTTCTTCTTGTTCTTCTTGTTCTTCTTGTTCTTGTTCTTGTTCTTGTTCTTGTTCTTCTTCTTCTTCTTCTTTTTCTTCTTCTTCTTTTTCTTCTTCTTCTTCTTCTTCTTGTTTTTTTCTTCTACTTCTTCTTGTTCTTCTTGTTTTTGTTCCTCTTCTTCTTCTTGTTCTTCTTTTTCTTTTTTTGTTCTTCTTCTTCTTGTTCTTCTTTTTCTTCTTGTTCTTCTTGTTCTCGTTCTTGTTCTTCTTGTTTTTCTTCTTCTTCATATTTCTACTTTTTTTTTTCTACTTTTTCTTCTTCTTTTTTTCTTCTTCTTCTTTGTCTTCTTTGTGATTTCGTTTTTCTTTATAACGAGCAATTTCTCCCTTTTCCAACAATGTTTTCTTCACTTTCAGAAAATTAATTTTCAATTTCATTCAAATTTTGAAATTTCGCATCCAAACTCTTTCAATTTCGGACAGTCGAACATTTGGCGTTTTAGCAAGGGGTTAACAGAGGAATCCGGGAATTCGGACTCCGATAAATGTCTGACCTGCTTATTAGCAAGGGCTACCAGGCGCAAAGTGGTAAGAACCAGCCGATCCACAGGGTTAATAGCTAATTGTTGTCTTAGATGTGGCCTCTGGTCCCGCCAGGTGCGAATCGTAACTACTAGGGAAATCCGTGACCTGAGAAATGTACCTCGTATGTAAGTGTAGGGTTACAAATTATTTACTTTGTCATCCGGGTTATTGCACGTTGGATATTTTGGATTTCGTTTTTTATTATATATTATATCACTCCGAAATGTGAATTAACCGTTACGCCATAATAGACCGTGAGGGAACCGATCTTTAATTTGCCCAGTTTAGAGCCCGGCATGGTACAAATCTACCAGGCAGAAAACTCGGTGTTAACGGAAGGAATGAAAACAACGTACTGTCCTTAAAGATCATCGTTTGCCGGTTCAACCGAACGGTTGGTCGTGATACGAAGTTTCTTTCGCAAAAATATTGTTCGAAATGATTGAAATTGTAATTTTGACAAACATTTGATACAAATCAGTGGATAATTAGTCTGATAAATGGCTTTCTGCAATCGAAATTGCAAAACAATGATTCAGGGGAAGCAATCGTGTGTTTCTTGATAATGTCGTATTTTGAACGTTGCTTTCTGACCAATCCAATCGCCAAAATGTATAGGCTGCTTGCTGTCTATCTTGTAAAACATAGTGGAGCTTGTAGACAGCGGGGGCCCAATTTTACACCATAGTATCACATGTTAACACAAGTGTTGCAGAAGTGTTTACTCCTGATTTGAAGCGTAACAAAGAATTCGTCCGAGTCTTATTTACAAGAAGAACATATCAAGTTCAAGTTTTGTATAAAGTTGTTTTTTGCTCGAACCAGAAACATCTGCCCAAATTGGACAATGAGTTAGTCGACAAACCCATGTTTGTAAGAGTCTTTTTCTCAATATATAAAAGCTTTAATGCAGGACCGTATGCATTGTAACTCACTCTTGCGACGGATGTACTTAAGCAATTCACTAAACCCCCGTATCTATGGAGGACCTATTCAACCATTATAGTGCTAGAACCGACTTCATGCTTATTCAAACAGATTGCATCCAGGTCAACTTCCAAGTAAATTAATCTGACGTGTTCGCTTCTCTGATTATCCACATTGAGTACATATCCTCATCTAAAGTAAGGAGATATTTAAGGTTTAGAAAAGCAGACGACACAAAAACTTATTTTAGAGAATTACCCAGCATTCTAAGGGTTAAAGCAGTGTTCAGCTCCATTCGTTTATCGGATAGTTTTTTTGCAACATATACAAGAGCTAAATGCAAAACCATATCCTTTCATCTTGTGAAGGACTTACTATTGCCTTTCACGTAACCCCTGCATATGAGCTATTTGAAGCAGTGTTCAAGTGAATTTGTTTGCCGGACGGAGGGTTTTGTCGATTTGCAGGATCGGTTTTCGACAAATGCTGTTATTGCAAACCTTCGGAACGTTATTGACTGGTTTACCGCAATATGCCGTCTGATTTGGTTTTTATTTTGGAATCCTGATTGTTTCTAGCGTAAACTATATCCAACTCAGGCGATAGAAACCGTCCTATGTGTGTATCGGGTTTATTTCGCAATACGAAGTTTTAATGTAAGACAGTGGTACGTCTTTTGCCTTTGGGTATTTGCACTGAACCGTCGTATATCAACTTTAACCCTTTACCAAACACCAATTTTCGACTGTCCCAAATTGAAAGAGTTTACAGACGACATTTTATAATATGATGGAATTAGAAAGTAGTCTTCTGATAAGGCAGACAATATAGCGGCAAAAGGAAAACTTGCTCGTTGAGAGTAATTTCTCGTTTTTCTACAAAGTTTTCCTGAGTCGTCTGCACAAAGCGGTTTAACGTCGTTATTGTTTGGTAATGAGTTGATAAATTGCCTAAGGCATTTGTCAGAGATACGTCTGTAACAACCCGTTATGTAATAAAGTTGCACTATGTAATAATTATTACAAAACGGGTTGAAGTTTATTACATTTTGCGTTTTTCGATGCGAACCCACTATGTAATAAAGTTGCATAATGTAATAATTATTACAAAACGGGTTGAGGGGTATTACACTTTGCGTTTTTCGATGCCAACCCGTTATGTAATAAAGTTGCAATATGTAATAATTATTTCGAAACGGGTTGATTTTTTTTCAGTGATTTTTTCTTTACAAACCCGATATGTAGTAGTATTCATAATGGTAACATGGTGATATTTTCACACTAAAGGTAGCCTCTTCCAAGCCAAAACAGGCTTATAAGCAAAAACCAAACGTTCATAAAATCTTTGTTTGAGCAATTTTCAAGCAAGTAAACCGTTCCAAATGACTAAACGTACCGCAAACAGTCAAGCCAAGTATCTAAAAAGCCGAAATGGGCTTATCAGCAAATTACAAAAAATATTTTAAATGTCTGTTTTAGCGTTTAGATGCTAAAAATAGCATCACATGTGGCAACAAGTACCGACAAAAAGGCCAACAGAGATGCTTGAAAGCCAATATAGGCATATCAGCGATTTGTAAAAATATCAGAAAACTTGATTGTTCCCCAATTTTCAAACGAGGATACTGTTCCAAATGACTCAATGTACCTAAAGCACGTGACTAAGAATGCCAAAATGGGCTTATAAGCATATTACAAAAATGAATTTGTATGTTTGTTTTTGAGCTAATATGGTAAGAAAACATCGCAAATGGCAGCACGCATGAAAAAAGAGTTCTATTTTCGCAGTAAAGCTGTTTTAAGTAAAGTTGCATTATGTAATAATTATTACAATACGGGTTGAGGTTTATTACATTTTGCTTTTTTCGATGCGAACCCGTTATGTAATAAAGTTGCAATATGTAATAAAATAAACAAAAAGGATTGATATTCTACAAAGTGAATTTTTAGATGCAAACCACTTATGTTCTAAAATTCATAATGGTTACGTGGTGACATTTTCACATAAAAGGTAACCTCTTCCAAGCCAAAAAGGCTCATGAGCAGAACTTTGTTTGAGCAATTTTCAAGCTAGGATACCGTTCCAGATGACTCAATGTAACGACAAAAAGTTAAACCAAGTAACTAAGAAAGCCGAAGCGAGCGCATCAGCAAATTACAAAGGCGATTGTATATATCTGTTAGATATACTTATATAGTGAGAAAGACTTCGCAAATGGTAGCGCAGCAAAGTGCAATTCTTGAAGAGAAGCTGTTTTCTTTAAACGTTGAACTATGTAACAATTGTTACAAAATGGGTCGTGTTTTATCACATTTTGCATTTTTAGATGCCAACCCATTATGTAACAAGAATCTATAACGGTCAAATACCTATGTGTTTACACACAAAGGATAATCTCTTCCAGGTCAAAAGAGGCAATATTTAGTTTAAAAATGGCTCAGCTTTGAACAAGCCTTACAAAATAGACACAAACCATTGTTTGGTGACCAAAACGGTCCTTTTATCAATATGAAAAATGATTTTACTTATCACTTTTTAGCTTGACTACTCGAAAAATAAGGAGAGCTATACTTGTCACCTGTCAATAGTCTAGTTCTATGTTACTTCAGAAATCTTTGTTGTTATTTTTAGAAGACGATTTATTTAAAAAGAAAAATCTCCATTTCTGAGAGAGTCCCTTGAAATATTGAACTTAATGTCTATAGTTAAGATTTTGTTTGTCTTCTTTCTTCTTTTTTTCATCCTAGTTCAAACAATAAGATCCATCTCTTAGTACTATTAGTACTTTGATTGTAACAACAAGGTTTGAGGTTTCATCACATTTTGTGTTTTTCAATGTTAATCCGTTTTTAGCTCAACTATTCGGATATAGTGATAGCAATACTTCTCATTCGAACGTGGGAGTCGGCGTCACATCTTGGTTAAGTTTTTACGTGCAAGATTGCATCTCATTACCTACAGTACGATATGGGTTAATACTTCACAAATATCTTTAGTGTCATCATGTAGAGACCATGAAATAATCTATGGTACCTGACAAAGATTCAAATCTCTTGATTTTAATTTAAGCAAATTATGCGCGGCCTTTCGTGCTTAGAAAATCCTGGTTTAGTTTTTACGTGCAACTTTGTATCTTATGAACTACTGTTTGTAATGGGTTGATACATCACATTCGTGTTTGGTGTTGTTTTGTAAGGTCTTTGACCGAGTTTCATATGTCTTGTTTTGAATTTAAGCAAATGATGTCGTATTTTGTACTTGGTTAAAATTGTGCATGCATATTTTGTTACATGTTGCAACTTTATTGCTTTACTGGTTGGCATCGAAAAAGACAAAATGTAATAAAACTCAACCCGTTTTGTAATAATTATTACGTAGTGCAACGTTATTAGAAAACAGCTTTACTTTGAGAATTTCATTTTGGTATGTGCTGCTATTTGTGAAGATTTCCCACCATAAAAGTGTTAAAACAGATAAATAAAATCGCCATTGTAATTTGCTGATAAGCCCTCGTCGGCTATCTTAGTTACTAGGTCTAATCTTTTTCGGTACATTGAGTCATTCGGAACGGCATCCTAGCTTGAACATCGCTCAACTAAAGTTTTCCGATGACTTCTGACCTTTGCTCATAAGCCTCTTGTGGCTTGGAAGCGGTTATCTTTTGTGTGAAAATGTCCTCACGTAACCATTATGAATATTATAACAGAACGGGATGGCATCTTAAAGTTCGCTTTTTAGAATATCAACCCTTTTCATATATTTTATTACATAATGCAACTTTATTACAAAACGGATTGGCATCGAAAAACGCAAAATGTAATAAAATTCAACCCGTTTTGTAATAATTATTACATAGTGCAACGTTATAAGAATACGGCTTTACTTTGAGAACTGCACTTTGAAATAAAACCATAGAGTTACCCCTTTTGAAGTCATCATTTAAGTTTGTCATCGGAAAATCTTCATACGACATTTGCCATGTTTGATATGGTCATAGCATTGACCACTGTGCTAAACCTAACTATCATATTACTTGTACAGCCAATTGATCTTATTGCTTATACGCCAATATATGCTGTTCACCAAAGGTTCTTGCCATATTTTGGTCGTATTCAATCGGTTTTTGTGTTTCACTTACGTCAGAAAAAGAGATATTATAGTCCATTTCAATATCGCTGATAAGCTTTATCTTGCCGAAAATAACTTTATGTGTCTCGTTTCGAAAGGTTCTGCCATATATGTGTGCCATATCTGAAATATTTATCGCGAACAACCAAGTTTTCTGATATTTTTACATATTGCTGATATGCCTATGTTGGCTTTCAAGCATCTCTGTTGGCCTTTTTTCGGTACTTGTTGCCACTTGCGATGGGATTTTTAGTATCTAAACACTAAATCAGACATTTGAAATAGTTTTTGTAATTTGCTGATAAGCCCATTTCGGCTTTTTAGATACTTGGCTTGACTGTTTCTGGTACGTTTAATCATTCGGAACGGTTTCCTTGCTTTAAAATTGCTCAAGCAAAGATTTTATGAACGTTTGGTTTTTGCTTATAAGCCTGTTTTGGCTTGGAAGAGGCTACCTTTAGTGTGAAAATATCACCATGTTACCATTATGAATACTACTACATATCGGGTTTGTAAAGAAAAAATCACTTTGAAAAAAAAATCAACCCGTTTCGTAATAATTATTACATATTGCAACTTTATTACATAACGGGTTGGCATCGAAAAACGCAAAGTGTAATACGCCTCAACCCGTTTTGTAATAATTATTACATTATGCAACTTTATTACATAGTGGGTTCGCATCGAAAAACGCAAAATGTAATAAACTTCAACCCGTTTTGTAATAATTATTACATAGTGCAACTTTATTACATACTGGGTTGTTACATACGTCCACAACTTCATTGTTTCCGTTTTAAATATTCATTATAAGGCAGATCTGCGACTAGTCATTTCAGTTAAGCCTTTAACGATAATTGTCTAGAACATCAGGCGCGGGGATCACGTGACCAATGTCTACGAAACATTTCAAAACAAGATGACCGCGCCAAAGGTATATATTTTTTTCAGCAGATTTCTTTTGTTTTCCACTATTTTCTATAGGTCATGTTCCGACCATCAACGTTCCGGTTCTGGCGGTATATGGTAACCAATGGTTTATAACGGCTTTACGTCTATCACCCGGTAGAGAAATCGCAGGCGATGAGTGATATCTTTAAGATCCCTCGACTCGATACTCTCTGCTTGGTCTTGGAGCTAAAGGTACGGTCAAAATGGAAACAACATTTACCGGTGGTTGCGGAAAATTGACCGTCGGAACAGTGGGCATACAAAAACGCGGAAAACATAAGTAATCTGCAGAAAAAATGTACAAATACCTGCTCATTCTTGAGCGCCGCCATTTGCAATATGTTTTATATCGTTAACATTGATCACGTGATCACCACGCCTGAACATCGCCTTTTTGGAAGAACTCTAAGTTCGCCCTACTTCATCGAGCCATCGGGTTGGATTCCAAAAGAATAAACAATTCAACTGTAAGTATACGACATTTATTCATCCGAGCCTAAAACTGTATCAATTCTTTTATGTCTACTGCATATATGCATTTTCGAACTATCTAAGTCTCTGACGTCGTGTGTATCCTTCTCATCCGTTTCGTTTTTGTTCCGCTTGTCAACAAGTCTCTTGTGGTCAATAACGTTTTTGACGAAGAGGTTTTCCGCCCGCTGGTCGCGGTTTAACACGCTTTTGAAATCGTCCTGCACGCTCCTCTTAAATAGCCCGAATCGTCCCGGCGACGGCTCCTCATACCGACAGTAACCGCGTAATTCACGCAGACTGCAGCGGTTGTAACAGCACTCGCAGACGATTCCCTGCTCATAGTACGAGGATCGTTTCACCAGATACGAATTCGCGGCTTCCCTTGGGATGAGAATACCTTCTCGTTCTAAAATATCTGAAATGATAAATGCAGATCGTTTTTTGGAGATGTTTTGGATATTTTTATTTACAAAAGGTTTAAATCACGTTTTTGTTTTGGGAATGTTTTTTGCATAGGTTTAAATCACATTAACATGGTGTCTAAGTTTATCACAATCGTATATACTCGGCAGTCCTCGGCACAAGCCGGTAGAAATACTCCGTAGATGAAATACCTCGTAGGTAGTTCAAGAATACGCCAGAGATACTTGGGAAATTTGGCTGTTTTCCGCCGGATAACACACTTGATTACAACATTACACACATGGACTCAATATCTATGTAAATACACGCACATTTGCAATTGATTCATTTTACTAATTTCATTAAAGATTATCATTTCAACACATATGTGTTTCATATTTTCTCAATCGTATCTACTCTGCAATTCCCGGCTTGTGCCGGGGATTACCGATCAGATACGATTACAAACGGACATGCCCTTCGTCGCCGACATGTTGCCGGACTACTTCCAAAGTGACACCCCATTACCATCGATGTAGTTTTAAGATATTGCCGAGGTGTGGTATCAACCACACTTATGCACGAGGAGGAAAGGACATAATGTCAACTCATGGCAGCAATTGCTTCTTTATCACACGATCGCATGATACGTTAATATAATAGGAAATAGTTAAATGGTCTTTAGTCTCTTAACCGTTCAATATCCGCCATAAACGGTAATAGATAGTTAATGGCGACGTGCTATCATATCTATAATATATATATTCCTTGTTCCTTCTTAACTTTAAGAATGCTGGGTATTTCCTAAAAATAGGTTTTCGTGTCTTCTGCTTTTCAAACCCTTAAATACATGTATCTATTTAATTTTGATGAGGAAGGCGCTCAGAGTAGCAAACGAGTTCTATCACATGTTACCTGCCGAGTTACTTAGTGGCTGGCTTGGATCCTACCTGTTTTCATTAGGATAAGGTCGGTTCCAGCTCTATAAGGGTTAAATATTTGTGTAAAAAGCTATACGGTGTATATATGGCTGCTGGTGTTCCTAGTTTTGTCAAGAAAGAAATCACTACATGATCATATTTATTTACATTTACTGTAGATGGACTCATTGTGAATTGTTCATTTATATACGTGCAAAGAGCCAAACGCCTTCTTAACTGAATAAGTTATCCTTTTGTTATTGTATTATTATCAGGTTGGCAATCAGGCATATAGAAGTAGTATAAAAATATTCTCCGTTGCCTATTTATTCTATTAACCTATATATGGTTCTCGTTACACCTTTCAATTCGGGTATAATTAGAAAAACTATATAAAAGGCTCTTTCTTTTAGACAATTGTAGTGAAATGGACTCCGAAGGAGGCTCCTTATGAGTTCTTTCAAGGCTACTCTCTTTATAACTTTGATTTCAAATGTAGCTGTGAAAAAGAATTCCCAAATTGGCCATTTGGTTTGATTATGGAAACCGACATAATTCGAAACTTAAGATCTATCTATCATTTTTGTGTGTAAACTGAACTACCATAATTTGATTATGTAACTTGAAATTTGAAATTTCCACTTAACATGTAACTTTTCAAACCTGGACACTCATAGGAAACATATTTTAACCCTTTCCAAAACAATAACGACATTTGACTACTTTGTTGCAGACGACTTTATAAAACGTTGTGGAAAAAGGAGAAATTGCTCGTAACAAGCAATTCTTCCTTTTCCCACAATGTTTCCCGCTCTATCTGAAGAATATTTTTTCAATTTCATCACATTTTGAAATGTCGTCTGCAAACTCTTTCAATTTGGGACAGTCGAAAATTTGTTATTTGTGAAAGGGTAAAGTCAAGGCACAAAGCCAATGTGACCGTGTGCGAGGCGTATCTATCAGGTTACGGAAATGCCCGAGTAATTATGATTGCACGGTTAAATGTACGTCATCTCTAATATAAACTATACTATCTAGAGCCTTCTTCGACAAGGAAATAACCTATATATACAAAATGAGAAAACCACTCCCATATAAAAGTCGTAAATCATAATAAGATGACAACGGCAATACGGAAATGCTCGAGTGGTTAAGATTGTAAGAGTACATGTACATGTACCTTCTGACCGAATTCATACTTAAGCCATGGTGTGACTATATCGTTTTGATAGCCAACCTGCCTTAAACAACCACTACAGAAAGTCTAGTTGTTAGATTTATAGTGTACATCATCTTGTGTTAAACAACCAACCTGTCTTACACAGCCGATGTTCTCAGTTCCATAGGTTGGCCTCTGAACACAAGTTTAACTGTTATGTTCATCGACAGGGTAATCACGCATCCAAAACATGCCCTTATATAGTCGTATTGATTTGTTAAAGGCTAACGAAAATAGGCAGAAAGGATCGAGAATGAAAAATACAAGTGAATCGACAGATAAAGTAATAAGCTAACTCGGAACAAATTATACTATGTTTTGGTCTAAGCCGTTATCAAGAAAAGCTAAAAAAAAACCCATACAAATATTTAGAACACATCAAAGGAGAGGAGTACATATAAATTACTGAAAAAAAAAATAAATGTAGTTCTTTTATTATGCTCATAAAAATCATGAGAATTAGTTTAGGAATGCTTTCAGACCCTATTAAATAGACTCATTTAAAATAAATTATTTTGTGCTTGAAATATAGTTGTCTCCTATTCAATCGTGTTTATCAACAACCTGTTTGTCTACATATTCAAAATAACGAATTCTGATTGGTCGGTTCAAAATGTGTGTAACAACTGTCAATGTCAAAGGGGAAGAATCAGGTAATCTGAATTATAAAACTTGCTAATCTGGGTTATTTCTGGTATACTTTCATATTTAAGTTGTGCTGATGGTGTTTTCTGGTGAAAACTATTTGAATCTGTCCAAAAGTTTACCAAATAATAAAGTTTAATATAGCATTAATCTCCTTTAATGGGCCTTTAAAGCCATACTTGTACTCATATACACTTAAATTGTAAATGATCTAGAATAATTGACACTTAACATACATGTACTTTAAATTCCCTTTTAAAGAGGAAGCGAGATGGTTACACGTTCACATGATGCTCTTAAACGAGTGAATATGATAAGATTGGTTTATAATTAGCCATAAAACAAGAGAAAGCCGAGGAACATCGGTAACCAATAAAACCCGAGAATTTATCCAATTTTAATGTTCTTGTTTGTATTTGATAAATGACAGTAGATTTGTGTGTTTCATGTGATTGTTCTAACCAGGTGATCGACACTCGTTAATCTGAGCGCTTCTTGCTATTTTAGATACACATACATTCACAAAACAACGGTATCAAGCAAGCGACTTATCAAACTTACTCAACCGAGTAAAATAATGCACTTAAGTATAAATAAGGGTTTAAGCTTAAGTACGAAGTCGTAATTTCATGATTTAATACGAGCGAATAGAGAAATATGGCCATTTTTTTTGGTTACTCGATGCAAACTGAACTATCTTCGTTTGTTTTCATGTGTTAGACAAGGGGATAAAACTGCATTGGTGGTACATTCACAATCGACCACTAGTTCTCTTTGTGCCAAACATGTATCTGTGGAATTGTTGTTCCATTTATTTGACAGAAAACGTACAGGTTTATTATACTCTACAACCTGACGTACATGGTGAGGACTTTGTGATTAGTCACATCATTATACAATTGATCTGTTGGGAAGCAAATGTACTAAGATTTTGCATTAAAACTATAGAATGCCGGGTATGCTAGGTCAAAATACAAATCTTGCTGTAAATCGTCATTGCTAAGGTGGCATGTACGTCCGATGTGTTGAAGAGGATTCTTTCAAAATGGAATACCTAAAACCCGCCATTTTAAAACTCAATTTGTCATCGAATTTCTCGGTATTTATCGGTAAACGAAAACGCGTGATTTCAGTAGTTTAGATGTAAAAAACTTGAAAATAGTCTTTGTTTTAGTGAAAATGGTTGTTAGCATCTAATGTTTAATGTTTATCAATCCCAGACAACGATTCTCTGGATAAGTCCCTTTAACCCTTTACCAAATGCCACATTTTCGACTGTCCCAAAATGAAAGAGTTTGCAGACTACGTTTCACAATCTGATGAAATTGGAAAATAATCTCCTGATATGGCAGAAATCATTGTGGGGGTTTCTCCTTTTTTTCTCCTTTTCCCACAATGTTTTCTCCCTTATCAGAGGATCATTTTTCAATATCATCACTTTTTGAAATGTCGTCTGCAAACTCTTCCAATTTGGGAAAGTAGAACATTTTACGTATTGTAAAGGGTTAAAGAACCCCAGATCACTTACTATTTGTTTGCCCCGCGGTGTCGCGGCGCCGTCTATTATAGCCGTTATAACAGAGCAGGGAGAGCATGTCGTTGATGTTGCTGCCACATATACCCCGGGGGTGGGGCCCAAGGGAGCGGCTAAACGGGGTACAGTACCGACTCCACGTCGCCAATACCGTCTGCATCTCGGCTAGCACTATCCAGAGAAATATACCATTCCGAGTGTCAAGTCTCATGATTCGGGATACGATCTGCTGGAAAAAATAGAAAAAATATGGTGAAAAAATAGAAAAAAAAAAATTTAGGGAAAAAAAAAAAATAGAAAAAATATATAGTGAAAAAATAGAAAAAAAAATATTGAAAAATAAAAAAATATTTTCATACAGTTGTCACGTCTATAAGAAACATGTATATTTTCGTAACATTGTTTTTTTCTTTTTATTAAAGTCTTGTTTCAATGCTTTTGTGTTAGGTTTAAGCCTTTTTTCAATGCGTTGTTCTTAGGTTGAGCCTTTTTTTTCTCAATATATTTTGCTTTGGTTTAAGCCTCTTTTTTTGAAATACCTTGTTTTTTGTCTTTTTTCAATACATCGTATTTAGGTCAAAGCGATTTTTTTTTCAACCGATACATCGTTTTTTTGTCTAAGCCTTTAGTTTCTATACATTGCATTTTGGTCTAAACATTTTTTAATATATTTTTCTTGTCTAAGCCTTTTTTTCCATACATTCCTTTTTGGTCTAAGCCTTTTTTTTCCAATACACGAAATTTTGATTTTGTCTTATCCTTATTTCAATACATTGCATTTTGGTTAAAGCCTATACAAAAAAAGCCAGATAAAATATCAAAAAGCTGAAAAGATTAAGGCAAGGGCCTGTGTTCGCCACTTCCTTGGACCTAAATCCCTGTTTAACTATCAGTGCAAGTGTAAGCATGAAAGGTAAACGGAGCTCATACTCAATCTTTGAAATCGTACTCAAATGTTTGCTCAAAATTAAAGCAACGCTTTCGGGTAAACCGCAATGCTGTCTCCCACTAATACCCTTATTTAATTAGTCTGTTCAGAGACAGGCACGAAGGCTAACGTCACATTTATAAATGCAAACACAGGGTTTCAGAAACTTATTAGTTAAAAAATTGTTCATTTCGTCTCGAATATCAGCCTTTATGACGTTCTGGAAATGGTTAATGGAATGTAGTAATCCGTAATTGACATTAGATGTGTCTGTCCATCTAACTTGCATGGCGAATCCACAAACGTAGACGAGTAGATAGGCGAGGTGAAAATTGCCGAGACTAACCCACGAATCGGCGCGAGTACTGCTTATGTATCCAGGAAGTAGAATAGAGAGTTTTAAGAACTTCATAATCGATTTAAAAATAAATAAGTTTAAAAGACGAATAAATAAGGAATGTTTGGACCTGCGAACAACCTTGTACGTTTGGTATTAAGAAGCCGCTCTTAAAGGTGTTTGTTCTCGTATGTGAAGGAATTTGGAAATTGAACATTAATCTTTTTAACCCTTTATCAAACGCCAAATTTTCTACTGTCCCAAATTGAAAGAGTTTACAGACGGCATCTCAAAATGTGATTAAATTGTAAAACAATCTTCTGATAGGGCAGACAACATTGTGGGAAAAGGAAAGATTGCTCGTAATGAGCAATCTTTCCTTTTCCCATAACGTTTTATAGAGTTGTCTTCAACAAACTAGTCAAATGCTGTTACTGTTTGGTAATGGGTTAAAGGGTTAAAGGTGCTCATACACGTATGGGAGGAAATTTTGAAGTTAAACATTAATTTCTGTAAAACAGCACAATGGCTGCTGTATGATTCGCACTTACGAAAAGTCATTTGAAACAAAATTAGATCGTTTTTTTTCCTATTCTTTAAAGTGATTATACATAATATCTTATTCCAAAAGCGTGACATCACTTTTGAGATCGAGCGAATATTCACTGTAAATACTTAGACAAAATCACTCTTCCTGAATTAATTGTGCTTTCAGTAGCTACTTTTAATTTTCTATCAAAATATCAAACAAGTATGCACAAACTGTATTATTTCAACGACATTTCATTTTGATTTTCAATATATTTTTTTCTGTGAATAAGCCCATTAAGTTGGTTGCTTTTGTGCAAAATGTTTCTTGCAATTTGGAAAAACAATACGGGAAAGCCTGACTTAAGAAATCATCGGGCAGAAGTGTCTAACTTGTTAGTTTTTACAGGAATATTAGTAATATGATATTCTACAGAAAGAGGACATGTTCAGAAAGCCAAGACCTTAAATCGTATACCCTTGTTTAGTGTGTCACAAGCCAAACCGAAATAGAAATAATGAACATCTGTAAATCACCTAACGAACATTTGTAAATCACCTTTCATATATATACATATCCTACTTCTAGGTATATTGTATTGATTTAGATGCACTTCTGATAAAAATCCTGATTTTATCACGAAACGAAATTAATGTCTTTAAAGCTAAGACGCAAACTAGCTAGAAGTCATTAACCTTTGAAAAGCAAAGTGTTTTCAGGGCTTTTTCTCGTAAAATGCACTTTCCCAAGTGGAATTTATTCAACCCTTAGAATGCTGGTTAATTTTCTAAAAAGATTATTGTGTCGTCTGCTTTAAAAAAACCTTCTAATCAATTGTGATGAGAACAGAACAGAACAGAACAGAACAGATTTTTATTTCACAACTTGTACATAGTACATCATCATACATACATAGCATGAAAAACAAATATATCTCATAATGGATGAAAAAAGATACATATCATAAGGATGAATTCAAAAGAAAAAATACAACAACAACTATACAATTGAATTTCTGAGTGAAAAGGCTTCCTTTGTGTATTTTGCACTTCTAAATACTGTATTTTTATCTGTTGATTTCATGAGTTCAATAAATTTAAACATATTTGGTCTGTTATAGTAAAATTTCTTCAAATAATTTTTCCGTTGATAATTTAAACAAACACCGACACAAATAAAGTGAAATTCATCTTCGATGTCATTTGAATTACACCATAGACAATATCGTTCATTTCTATTAATTCTATTTCGCCCAAACCTCCCTGTCTGTATCCTCAAGGAGTGCGATGACTATCTTAATCTTGATAAAATGATTCTTAAGGAGTTTGGCAACACGTCTAAATAATGTTCATATTCAAAATTCGTTTTAAAACATTTGTAAGTATCTAAAAGTGAAGTGCTTTCAATGGAATGATGCCATTGTTGAATGAAAGTTTCAATTAAACGTTGCTTAAAAATATATGGGAAGGTTTTGATATTTAATTCTGCTGGAATGAGGAATGATAATTAAAGAAGCGAACATGCTAGATCACAGGCCAGTCCCGAATTTACTTGGTGGCCTGGATCTAACCTGTTCGCATAAGAAAAAAGTCGGTTCAAGCACTGTAAAGGGTAAAATCATGCAGTTTTCCCAAACTTTCAAAGTCACACCAGCTATTTGGTAACCAAATTCAGCAAATTCATCGGGACAATTTCCCTCCAATAAAACAAGCCTGGCATCTTCCCAATGTACGAAAAACCCCCCCAAAAAACAACACCTTGCCCTTTTCACTATATCACTATCATGTAAAGTCAAACCTGTGTTAAGAGGCCAACCTATGGGACAGAGTAAATTGGCTGTTTAAGACAGGTTGGCTGCTTAAAAGGGTGGCTGCTTAACACAAGTTAGACTGTACTGTTCTTTTGCTGCTTGTACGTATATATTGCCACATGGGTCTTTGATCTTCTGGTGTTAAACTGAACACACTTGTAAACTTGTATTAAACAAACCCTTTAAAATCGTTCACGAAATACCGAAAATGTCTGGTTGGATATATTATACAAATGTATGGCATACATTACTAAATGGCGGCGTATACATTAGAAACATTAACGTAAGACGTCCAAGACATCCCCCGTATCATTTTTCCGGCGTTCATTATACGACATTAGCATAAGTCTTCCATAAAATAGTGCGTACGCGCGGGTCATTTTGTCATTAGTAACGGTTGCTAGCGGCTCACACGCGATCTGGTTCTTAATCATTGTCTGGATTTCAGCCATCGGAAGCCGATTGCGACATGATCATTCGTATCCCAGATAATTACAATTTCGTCTTTGTGACTAGAGATCACGATGCTAACTCATAGTAACATCACCACAGAGTCGAGTTGAATGGTTACCGTCATTAACATAGAGCAGACGCGACTTTGTGGTTCCCTCCTTTTTTAACAGAACAGAACTTTTTAACCAAAGTACAACAGCCATGAGTAAGCAGTGTTAGTTACAGCGGATTTGATTACAGAATTCATTGATATTCATTTTTTAAATATAAATTCAAAATTAGACAAATGCGGAAAAGTGGCTTGGTAAATGCATTTTAAATAATAAATGTTTCATGATTTATTCAAAGCAAATAAGTTTTCCATCAGGGTTGGACTACCATAACTTAACACAAAGAACGAATCATCGTTTTGGAACTGTGTTTTGTATATTTATACGATAGACCACCTAGTACTCATTTACCAGTATGAACATGCAATACCCGGTTGTCATCGCATAAACTCCAGCCCCTTATTCATTTGGTTTGGATTTAAGACAAAGAAAACAAAAACGTACGAGGTAAAAACGTACCACTAGCAATAACACCATATTGCCTAGAATTAGAGTATATTTAAATACTCTAAATAATATGAATCAAATGATGTAGAAACAGACTTAATTGAAAGATTGTTTGTGATTACAGATCATGATGCTTTCTCATAGTAACATCCACACACTGTCGTGTCGAATAGTCTCCTTCATTAACATAGAGCAGACGCGACTTTGTGGTTTCTCCCCCCCATTTTAAAGTGAACAGGTTTTTTTAACCAAAGTACAACAGCCATGAGTAAGCAGTGTTAGTTACAGTGGGTTTAATTACAGAATTCATTGATATTCATTTTGTGAATATAAATTCAAAATTAGACAAATTCGGAAAAGTGGCTTGATAAATGCCTTTTTAATAATAATTGCTTTCATGATTTATCCAAAGTAAATAAGTTTTCCATCAGGGCTGGACTATCTTAACTTAACACTAGAAACGAATCATCATTTTGGAACCGTATTTGCCTATGTGTACGAGAGACCACCTAGTACTTCTTTACCAGTATGAACATATAATGTGTGGTGGTCATGGCATAATCTTCAACCGCCTAATTCATTCTGTTTGCATTTAAGATCAACAAAAGATGTAAGCTGTAAAACCGTACGACTTACAATAACATCACATTCACAAGAATTAGAGCACATCTAAATAAAATTAATAATACGAAACTAATGATGTAGAAACATACTAAATTGAAAGATGTTTTTGTGACCGCAACTGTCAATTTAATTATTATTGAAAACTTGCTCTAGATGATGGACGAAGACGACGGATAACTGCACTGACCTCTGCCTTTTGATAAGTTAATAGAGCCGTTGACAGAAAAGTATCAAGATGATCATGTCCTGGTTTCGTTTAGGTTTAAGGATTGAACATGGATATCTCGTTGAGTCTTTTATTGGAATGCACGATAGATTGGCCCAAAATGACCATTTTTTAATAGAACAAAGAATGGTGACGAGCAGTAATCTAGCACCAGAAATTACACAAAGCTAACGTTTCCTGGGTAGCGTTGCAAGTGTGAAGCTAGTTCCCGGTAGTACGAATGAATTGGTTCGGAATCCAGGCACCATGAGTACGTCTAATAGTCAGTGCTCTAAATCCTCAAAAGAATGCCGTTAGGAAAGCATAGATAAAAAAGTGTAGAAGAGGAAATAAGCCAAGCATTCACTATATCATAATGTTTTATGATTGATAAGTTTGTAAAGTAAATTGAATCCTTTGCAAGATATGAACAATTCAATGGACTAAGGATGCTCCATACCCTAGCCCAAAACGTGCGTTTACGTTCTATCATATTTCAATTTTGCTAATGTGAATGGGTGATTAAATGGATGGTCAAGACTTCGATGTACTTGTCCTTAAATATCAAATCCATATACATGTATAATGGTAAACCGCCAAAGGGACTAACTCGGGAACTTGTGCTCTGGGAGTAATACTTGTGGCGGAGATTCTTTCTGTTGTGTTTTGTAGAAGACTGTATGGTATTTCGCCGTCACATTGAAGGTGAGAAATTGAAACACTGACTCGAAGTTTTAATTGAAAAATTCTTTCAATGGAACCCAAACTTTACATCTCTGAACATAATACTCGAATTCAATATCCAACTCTGGAAATGAAAAGTTCCTAGCCTTCTTATATAGGCGGTTGGCACCAATGTTTATCTAATGCTGAGCTGTTGCTGTAACGGTGCTCCCGACAGTGACCGACCGTAAGGTTGACGGGCCGTCAACTACGTGTAGGAAATATCGCGATCTTCGCGACAATTCTCGTTAAAAAGTTGATATATATACAGTCATTGTCACTTAATAAAGATGATTTTCAATTTCTTAAATGCTGATCTCTGGACATTACATAGATTAATATGAAGTTTGCTGTTCATCGCTTCTATGGCGAAGCCGGTTTATAAACAATCGTACTAATTCCTTCTCGTGCACCTTGCTGGCGTCACGTGACAAGAATGGTAAAACGTTTAAAAAGACCCACATGGCGACTTTATAAACAAAAAACAAGGCACTTATCTCTAGTTTAGATCGTTGTATACGAAAAAACAACAACACCTTCTAAACGGTTTGCAATTATTGCAATATAAATTTTCTTCATCTTATTATTAATGGTTATGAACACGATTAGAAAGCTGTCAAAAATCTAGTCATATGTTTATATGTTACTGTAGAAACCAATGTTATCATTTCATCTGTAGAAGACAATTTCTTCGAAAACTTTAAATCCAAATCTTTGGGATAGTCGTTCTAAGGCTTTCTTACAAGCCAGGGAATATGAACAATTGATTTTGCCACCTCTATGTATAGGGGAAAATGTCTGCTAATTAGTCTCTTAAAGTAACGACCATACAGTTTATTCTGGGATGACCTCTTTAAAGCATCAATTAATCATAAGGTGTGGGACCAATTTACGGCAAGTACAACTGCATCCAGACTGTCACGCTATCTTATATGTCTTTGACTAGAGCTAGTGGTTCTTTAAAGGGACTTGTGAGGAATATGGGGTTGAAAATTAATTTCTCTCACCCTTTACCAAACGTCAAATTGTTGTCCGTCCCAAATTGAAAGAGATTGCCGACGACATTTCAAAATGTCATAAAATTGGGAAGTAATCTTCTGATAGTGGAGAACACATTGTGGAAAAAGGAAAAATTGCTCATTACGAGCAATTTCAACTTTTCTAATAATGTTTTCCAGAGTTGTCTGCAGCAAAGTGATTAAATATCGTTATTGCTTGGTAATGGGTTAAAACAGCACAACAGATGTTCTGTTATATAATACGCACGGTAGAAAATTAATTGGAAGAAAAATCAGATCGTTTTTTGTTCTCCGATTTCAAAGTCTGGATTCCAGACATTTTTAGCGATCGCAGAATGGCAATTATAGGTCATTGTTTATAGCATAAAGCGTTTAAACACTTTACCATATCCGAAAAGCAGTTGTCATATATTGCCCAAACGGCTTTGAACGGGGTTGGTATGTTCATCTATGCGAAAATATCTCTTTATATACAAAATGTCAATTTATTCGCAGAAGACCTTTCATAAAAGAAACCCTCATTCTGTGAGATCATCACTTTAAAAAGAAGCCATAGAGAATAACATTCCCATTAATGTAAAATAAAACGAAAAAAACAAAAAGAGAAAAAATTACATGCTAATTTGATGCCATTCCTAAGTTATTATAAAAGTGTTACGTTTGCAAATTCTTCCCCCAAAATAGAACTTATTTTTATTATCTACTTATGAATCAATTAGAAAGTAATGTGAAAACAAAAGTAGAATTGCACGTAAATTGGGGTTTGTCATGCTGTACCAATGTCGCCTTTAATAGTTTGCATTCTTGGTTATTTCTATATTCCGTGCGACTGAATAGGATAGAAAAACGTATAAATAGATCAAAATGTGTAGAGATTAAGTTGTAAGTCAATAACTTCATAATATCATTTTTATACAAACTGGCATGATGAGAATATTTAGGAAACGTGAATGACAAAAGGAGATTTTAATTGTCACGATCATTTACTTTTTAATCGTTTTGACCGCTATTACTTCTTTTTTCGTCCATCCAAAAAATTCTCACAAGACGGAACGGACGAGGCGGTGTGATCACGTGATCGATATTTACGATATAAAACAGATTGCAAATGGCGGCGCCCATAAACAAACAGGTAATTATGCCTTTTTTCAGCAGATTACTCTTATTTTTTTTATACGTCATGTTACGACGATCATATTTCCTCAACTGCCGGTATATGTTGTTTCCATTTTGACCGTGCCGTTCGCTCCAAGACCGTACAGAGAATATCGAGTCGAGGGACGCAAATGACCTGAAAACATCACCCATCGACTGCGATTTCTCTACTGAGTGTTTTGACGTAACGCCGTTATAAACCATGTGTTATCATATACCTTCAGAACCGGAAGGTTGGTGGTCTGAATTTGGTGTATATAAAACAGTGGAAAATAAAAGTAATCAGCTGCAAAAAGCAAATAAACCTGTGGCGTGCCATCTCTTTCGGACATTTTCGTAAACATTGGTCACGTGATCATCCCTACTGGAACGTACTCAATCGGAACTACTCGGGTATTTCTGTGAGCTGTGAAATACACCTCGGATATAAGTGTAGGGTTACAATTTTTCGGGTAAATCGGCATCCGCCAATTAATACCTTTTCTTAGTTTGCACGTTAAGTAGTTCAATGTATATGGAAGTGTTGGATATCTTTTTTAATCATTTTTTATCGGTAACTCATACGAAATAGCGAAATTATAAGTTGTTACATATAAAGTTGTTTCATTAATCAAATTAAACGACTTTTACGATTTCACATTTATGATCTATTTTTTAACAACGAAAGTGAAGTGACTTTATTTCCGCGGGAACCAATATTGCGTCATCCCTATTATTTCAGAGGTGTTTTCATTGGATAAAGCCGATGTGTTCAGATTGGAACGGACTATGACTTCTAAGTACGCGTCACGAGTGCATCAAACGTAACTACTCTCAACGCTACGCCTTAATATAGCGTGTCGTCCATTCTTAGATGGGAGCGGCGACACGTTACGCGCTTAACCTCTTACTCCATTAACCCTTAGACAAACACAAATTTTCGACTGACCCAAATTCAAAGAGTTTTCAGATGGCATTTCAAAATGTGATGAAATTGAAAAATGATCTTCTGATAGGGCAGAAAACCTTGTGGGAAAAGGAAAAGATTTCTTTTCCTTTTCCCACAAGGTTTCCCAAAGGTGTCTTTATCAAAGAGGTTAAATGTCGTTATTGTTAAAACCTCACTTTGATAAATTTTAAAGACGGTTTGATTCAATCTGAACCCGTCGGGTTTATCCAATGAAAACACATGACAAAATATTCAAGCCGCTATGTTGCTTCTTCCGAAAATACATTTGCTGAGCAAATGCACTATCTTAATAGTCACTAAGTCGTTTGATTTGATTAAGGAGACACGAACATACCATTACTTATTCTTTGATTATTAAGTATGAGTCATCGGTCGAAGATACTGATTTAAAATGATGTTCATTATGTTCATATTCATTGAACTTCTCATCGTGGACGTTTCTGTTTGTTATTTTGAAAAGTGAAACATGCCTTCTAATGCTTTGATGGCAAACGTTTATCCCGCATGAGTTGACCATCAACGTTCTGGTCCTGATAACCCATGCTTTATAATGGCGTTACGTCTAGCGCTCGACAGAGAAATCGCAGTCGACGGTCGCGCATGTCCAAAGAGTTTGTCGTTGTCTGCGTTTTCTCTGTAGAGTCTCAGACGTAACGCCGTTCTAAAGCATGCGTTATCCTATACCACAGAAACCTGAAAGTTGATGGTCAACTCATGCGGGGTATACAATATGGCTATCATTGGCAAACGTTGGTGAAAAAAGCAAAGGTACCTGGGCGCGGCCATCTTGTTCGGACATAAGATCGTAAACATTGGACACATGATTCCCCAGCCCGATTACAGATCTAAAGAATTACACGATACATAATTATCTATACGCTTCTTAGCTTAAGTTCATTCCGTCCATATTTATACAGCACATTTGTCTTGCAGTAATAATAAACGGTTTAAAACGGTTGTTCTGTAAATAATAATGTAGTATCTCTATTCTGCGATCAGTGAGTTTTTGAGACGAATACGTTGTAATTGGTCAGCACTTGTAATATTCGACGATTGAAGAATGTAATCTCAAAACTATTCTTGATCAGAATTCTTTCCATCAAGACATTGAACAAAATCTTGATAGAACCAGTGGCATTCTGCCATTCAGCGGGGGGCATAATCCTTACATATATCAGATATACATATAACACTTAAATAGATATCCAAGGTAAGTTGTTAAGTACAAACTTGTCTATTTTACATCAATTATGTAGCTGGTGCTTACATCATATATCGATTACCCTCGATTTTTTCTTCCTGGATACATATCCACTATTCGCACCGAATATTGTCTAATGAAAGGTCGCAAAGTGTAACTCACTACTCAAGGGATTAGAACTCCAAATCTTTTAAGAGGTTGGCTCTAGATACAATAACGTAACTACAATGTTTGAAATAAAAGGAAATCATACGGAACATGGGACTAATGTCGTAAACGGTGATTTTTCTATTACTTAGAATAAGTATTAAACTAAAGGAGACATACACTTTAATCTTCAATCGCACACAATAAGCTCATTACTTAAGGTTATTTTTGAAGATAATGACACAGCAGTTTTGGCGTTTTGCGGGATCGGTTTTCGGCAAATGCTATAATCGCAGTACTTCGGAACCTCTAAATTACCGATTTACGGCAGCGTGTAGTCTGATTTTGATCTTATTTTGAGACGTGATTGTTTCTAGAGTTTTGGATGTCCATAGGTCGAAGCTCTAACTATGGACCACTCTGAACATACTTATACCTAGTTCCAAGTGTTTGATTTCTATGCATGTATAAAACCTGTTCAGTCTTACCCAATTCTTAAGTTTTAAGCAGCCTTCAAATTATGATTATTGTTTTTATTTTCAGTATGATATATTGTATCCATAAGAAAAAACGTCATTTATGAAAAAAAGAACTTATTCCTAGTTCCAAGAGTTAAATTTCTATACATGTACAACCCCCTTTCCATCCTCTCAAATTCTTCAAATTTTTAAGCAGCCTGCAAATTATAATTATTTTCAGTATAATTGATTTCATCCATATGAATTAAAGTCAGTAAATCGATAAAAGCATCCTCATACCTACAGATATAACAAACAGATAATTGTTGAACACGCTAAATTGTCAATTTCGCGATGTGATGAGATCGCGAAATGAGATTTCTTGAGGGTCTCCTTACTTTTTAATGAATTTTTCTCTCGACAATGAGTTCTGCTATAACCTAGTTAAGTCTGTGAATTCGTCCTTTTGTAAAATAAGGTTCAATGTCCTATACTAATACTTATATGAAATAACAATGTATCAGATTGTATGCCGGCTATTTACTTTTATATGACTGGCTTCTCTGAACTATCCTTATAATGAACGTTTGCACCTTTCGCACGTTTTGCCGCTCCCATAGGTTTTACTGTTCTTTAGAATTTCTATATCTCCAATTTAATATTGTCGAATTTCTCTATACTCCGTAGTAAATACGGGTTTTAAAAACATTTGCTCTTTATTTACATATATATCAATTTATATTTTAGACATCCATACGTCGAACTTTCTCTCTCTATCTCTCTCTGTCGAACATTTATTATGATGTCCATTTAGCTTCGAGATATAGAGGTCATACTGTATAAAGACTGCCAATGCATACATAAAGTTTGGTGCATCTTGGTACAATATTGAGGAAAGATACTCAGAAGAGCATTTACTTGACGACTGGCCTGGATCTAATCTGTTTGCTTATGAATAAAGTCGGTTCCAGCACTATAAGAGTTAAGTATCAGTCGGTCACGCTACGTAGGGATAATTAGATCTACATGGTTATGATTCTTTTTCGACTTTTCAATGCAACCGCCATTCTAAATGGTTAATAATAATTGCAATACAGATAGGCACGAAAACTGGTTTAGTATCCAGATAGCAGTCATCGAGAGTGGATTTACCAACCTTCAAGCTTCCATCGCAATCGAGGTAAGATAAACAAGTTTAATCTAAATGAGAATCCATTTTAACATGCGCATAAGCATGCGCAGCGAGCAACCAATGACCAAACACGAAAAGGCATAACGTAAAAAAACAAATAAAACCCCCTCTATTTCTTTCCTTGCGGTGCAAGTTATTCTTCCGATGACAAAATCATTTAATCCTAAGCGCGAAATAATTCCTACAGTTTATTACTTAATTGTCAACAATTTACTCATCATACTGTTCGTAAACTAACAACCATAAAACTATGATAATTAAGTGAATTATTACCCACTTCTTTTATAAAAATGAAAGATTTTAAAAAGAATAACTTGATCGGAACCAGTACAAAAAAATCAAACTTTGATCATTAATTGAATTATTACCAACTTTGTTTATAATAAAAAGACTTGAACGAAAAGACGAATTCTGTCGGGACCAGCAATTTTCTTCTTTTGTCCGAATATTTCACTATTAGATATATATAAAACATATGCTTTAAAAAATCAACACAATATCTATTTGCAACTTGCTCAAACATTTTGATTCCGAGACCCTAGCGCTACTTTACACGAGAAAAAAAGTTTAGATTAACGCTATTGAAAAAAAAACAAAAAAAAAACGCAAAGTGAAATTAGAAATATAAATAACACGATACCTGAGTTCAGACGTCTTCTATTTCGAAACACAAGCGCAACTTTACACGAAGGAACTTATTCGATTAACAGTAATGAAAAACGGATAAATGAAATAAGAAATTTATACACGAGAAAAAACTCGATTTAATTAACACTATTGAAAAACCGCAAAGTGAATTAAAATAGCATAAATAACTTAATACCTGAGCTCTGACGGTTTTAATTTCGAGACACGAGCGCATCTTTACACGAGAAAAACGAGTTAATTAACGCTATCAGAAAAACGCAAAGTGATAATAAGTAATATAAATAACACGGTAGCTGAGCTAAGACGTCTTTAATTTCGAAACACTAGTTCAACTTTACACGAAGGAAATAATTCGATTAACACTAATGAAAAACGGAGAAGTGATATAAGAAAATATAAATAACACGATACCTGACAAATACGTCCCTCACGTTTGGTAAGAACAGAAATGCGAGAACGGCCTCCTTTTAATACAGAGACTCGTCATTATTGATTAGGGCGGGATAGGAGTGACGGATGCCTAAGTCCGATACGACATACCCATACAAACTTCTTTCCTAAAGTTCGTCTGTTTTTCCTTGTTTTTAATCATTTATCAATTCAGGTTTTACATTGCATCCTTACAACTACATTGCATTATACAGTACACCCTTACAAAGTCATTTCCGAAAGTACGTCTTTGATTATTAATTGAAATCTTACCCATTTTCTTAAAACGATTGGAACAAAAAGAATACAATACAAGACACCCTTACAAACTCCTTTCCTATTTGTTTCTATATATTTTTTTTAAATCTTTATAGCAAATAACAGGTTTGCTTAGTTTTAACTTATTTGTTTACATAGATTGTGACAGAAGCTTGAAGCTTATCGAATTCACTTACGAGGACTGCTTACTGGATACTAAACGAGTACTCGCTACTTGCTAGACACCCCTATAAACTCCTTTCCTAAAGTGCTTCTATTTTTTCTCTTGTTTTTTTTCATAGCAAATAACAGGTTTCTTTACTTTAAACATACTCGTTTTTAACATCGATTACGACAGAAGCTTGAAGCTTATTGAATTCACTCACGATGACTTTTTCCTGGATACTAAACCAGTACTTGCACCGATTTGAGGGTTAGTCCCGGTAATTCTCCTCGCCTAACGGGGACCGACTTCATGCGTATGCAATCAGGTTGGATCCAGGCCAGCCGCCGAGTACATTGGCTGCTAGAATGTGATCTAACCTGTTTGCTTCTCTGAGTATCTTTCCTCGGGTGAGGAGTGACGAATACGTTAGTCTAATACATGTACTAGATACATGTACAAAATAATTCCTAAAGTGTGTCCCTGTTTTCTCTTTTTCTATTCATTTATCTATATGGGTTTAAAATTGCATCAACATTATATCAGTTATGTTGTTATGCTCGGCCTTTAATGGTGGAGGAAGACCCCCATAGGTGCTCGACAAGCCGGGTAGAGTCATTAACGTTCCGCAAGTCAGTCCAGAGACATCCTTTTACGAGAATCCAAATGCCGTCACCTGGATTTGAACCCACGCAGAGAGGGGACATACCATGAAGTCACATGAGCCCTCTCCGCGTAGGTTCAAATCCTTGTGACGGCATTGGATTTTTCATAAGAGGTAGTTCCCTGGTTGTCTTACAGAATGCCGATGGTTCTACCCGGCTTGACCAGTCCTTGTAGTCAATCAAATATTAGATATTCCTTCATCGTTATAAACCGATTTTTAATCGAGATTCCAACTATAACTGAAATAATGTTGACGCTATGCAAATCTCTTATAAATAGATAAACAAAAATAGGCTATGTTTTGATTTTTTTATATGGGATTTATAAGCGCAGAGGCTTATCAGTCAATTCCAATACCCATCAGGCCGAAACAACATAATATACAGTCAAACTTGTGTTAAGAGGCCAGCCTATGGGAAAGATTCAATTGGCTGTTTATGCTTAACACGAATTGATGTACACTATAAATCTAACAATGAGCCTTTTAAGTGGTTGTTTAACGCAGGTTTGCTGCTTAAAAGGGTGGTTGCTTATCACAAGTTAGACTGTACTCTCTTTTTGATACTATCTAGCTATCTATGAGGAATGATATCATCATGTTTCTTGTAGAGTGCAAAAGAAGAGAGTAATTACGACCACTGTATCCTGATGTTCCCGTCCTCTCATTTTGTCATTTTGTTATGCGACTTGTTTGCGAAAAGGGGCACATAATTCTTTTTTATGACCGTCAAGAGGGGTTGTACAGGTGCCTCAAAGACATGGATACATATACCCTTCTTTATTTTAACTAGCGCTTCACCATTTGGCACAACCATTTGTACAATAAACTGCCATACTCAAATACCCCAGGGAGAGGTGTCTACTAGGTAGTAATTGAATAAGATAAAAGGAAAAAGAGGAGAGTTTTCAGATTCCGTGGCCAAGAATTCCATTCATGGAGAGCGAAAGGTTAAGCACCGTACAACCGCAAAACAACAACAACAACAACAACTATAGTTATGATGATAACGGCAAACAGGCAGAGACTGAGAAAGAAAAAGAATAATACACACCAGACAAAAACATGAAAATAGAATATTACAATGAATTAACAATAGAACAAAAAAGCGTTAGGCAGTAAAAACAATGTGAAGAATATTGACAAAATGCTCATAATGAGAAGTTTCTCATATCGTCATTATGTTTAAGAACTCTCCATGCGCCAGACGCATTAACCCTTTACCAAACGTAAAATGTTCAACTGTCCCATATTGAAGTAGTTTGCAGACGACATTTCAAAATGTGATGAAATTGGAAAATCATCTTATGAGAGGGCGGTAAACATTGTGGGAAAAGGAGAATTTGCTCGTAAAGAGCAATTTCCCCTTTTCCCACAGTGTTTCCCAGAGGAGTCGCCTGCAACAAAGTGGTAAAATGTCGTTATTGTTTGGTAATATTCAAGGAGTTCACTTATCAATTGAATAAAAAGTTCACTAGATGATATGATATGTATTCTCAACTAATGAGTAATATAAGTTAACAAATTTGATAGTAACGAGTAATTTTTCCTTTTCCCACCATGTTTTCCAGAGTCGTCTGCAACAAAATGGTTAAATGTCACTAATTGTTTGGTAAAGGGTTTAAGCAGCGTATGAGTATGATTGCTTAATTGGTAAAGAAAGCATGTGGGCTTCGATAATGATCTCGGTACCAGCTCACTGCACCGGAATTTCGAAGGAGACGGAGTGAGTGGGGAGGTGGGGAGTGTGAAGGAGGTTTCGGAAAGCGTGTGGTAGCACCAGTTGGTTTTCTCATTAACAATCGCTAAATCTCGATAGCCGAGTTGAAAATACAAACATTGGAGCACTGTGAGTAAACAGTTTGCTATTATCATTCAAATGGATAGAAAGAGTCGTTCCCCCCAAAAAAAGAAATAAAAAAGATAAACGTGAATCGATCTATCACCTAATAAAAGAGCAAGAGCTTCATAATGCAATTTGTATGAATTTAACCGTATCAAATATACAGAACAAACGAAAATTATATAAAATACTTCGATTCAATTCAATTTAGATTATTTGGGAAATGTATTATTAAAAATGTAAAATAAGTATCGATCTTACATCATCAAAACATACTTTAAATTTAAAAGCCTCAAATTAAAACTAAAAGATCCTAATCGGTTACACCATAACACCTCAATTAAGGTAGAATACCCATAAGCCGCAATTTTGAAACTAATGCTTTCGTCGGAAGACTTCAATCGTTCTAGGTAAACATCGGTTGTGGCGGGAACTATTCTTTGTAAAGCGAATAGTTCCGGCATCGACCGATGTATACCGAAATGAACGTTATAACGACCGAAGTAATCAAGCGGAAGAAAGAGTTTCAAAATGGCGGATTAAGGCTATTTTACCTTAAATGCACCAACTGTTTGTGTCTTAAAGAAGCCATTTTGACAAAAGAAAATATATGGTCCTAATCTTCCCTGCTCGCCTCTTAAAGGTCATATTTCCCGATAAACAAAATTTTCTTTAATTATGGTTTTTGAATAAGGTTATGGTTTCGTTATAACAGAGGTAATGATTTTTTTCTCATACAGAAGCGAAAAAGGTTGTTTTTGACTACTTTTATTCACCTTTATCGATTTTTGTGAATGACTTATCTCCCTTGTTGTGACGTCATTTGTGATTCAAAGTCATATGAACTATCAGTAAGAAGAATCTAGTTCTCAGTAACGACGGTGTTTTTCTACAAATTTCGGACATTTTAAGTGTTGAATTGTGTTTTGGGAAACGTAAATTGGATATTGAATATGGTATTTTGACAGGTCTTCTGGTGTTATTCTGCTTTTGGTCGCAGAAATGCGAGTTTCGTCCGTTTTCCGACGAACATCAAAGCTGCAAAAAGTTTCGATAAATAAACTGGACCGTCTTTACAAATAAGCAAAAGATATATTCCCCAAACAAGAACAGTAGGCTGTGTTACTTTCACTTCGAAGACGGCAAGTTTACGCATTGTTAGGCGTTTCCAGAGAATTGATTTTATTGATCTTTAAATGATCGGACTCAATTCAAAGTTATTTATACAGGTGAAGACGCTTCAAATTCATTCTACTTATTGAGTAACTGTTATATTTCCCTTATTTGAAACACACCGACAACGTTCACTTTACCTTGATGTTTTGGTTTCAAGACTGTCAATGCAAACCAGACAAAGCTAATCTCACTTTCAAACACTATTCAAGCGATAAAGCATACAACCATGTGTCAAGACATTGGTGTGACGCGCGAATGTGTACAGCGTATTTCGGAATGACTCCAAATATCTATCAAAAGTCGTTTTTTTATTACCCAATGTACCAAGTTGCTACTGATAATTTAAGCCTGAAGTCCTTTTGTTACGCTGTTTCCCACATGATCTCAGGTAAAGGAAAAATTTTCAAAATTAACGTTGTGGTGAACTGATGTTCGTGATTAAAACAATTTCTGACTTTTAGTTTGGGGTGTTTGAGCCTCGTGTAGTCTTGCTAGATCTTTATATAGAGTTTGCACTGGGTAAATGTAGATAAATTCAAGAAAAGGATAAATCACGTTGATTACACCTTTTTTGAAAGTTAATTTCCTCGAATGACTCTCTTACTCGCTATGCTAGTTTTGTTTGGAACAGATTAACTTTGCTACATACTTAGTTAGGAATACTTGATTAGGCTGCTTTACGATTATATTACCTAAGAATTCAAACGGTTGCATGAATGTGTTGATTTCATCCAACATCATAAATTATTGTGTTGCCATGTCTTTGGGTTTTAAACGCTTAAATGCATCTTGGTCTTATTTGCAAAACTTGTTTTATGTTTTAACATAATCGTAGAAACGTTGCCATTGTACATAAATGAGACAAAATGAAAAATGTATGTTGATTGCTATGATAACAAACCGATTAAAACAAGCAAGTTTCTTTTATCTGCCGTTGTCTTTGAATGAAAATTCAAAATAATGAATATTTGATATCCGCAAACTGTCTCTGAACTCAGCGTCTGCTTTTCGTAATTATTTAAATCACACACCTCATTTTTTTGCCATTGGTAATATTGGTTTAAATGACGTATGTCACACTGAAATGCAGGTGTTCAAACATGATTATTACAAATTTATATTGATAATTTAGTAATAAGATCACTAAATATATAATTAACACATTTGAAAATAATCTCTTTGTTTACAGTTTAATTGATTATTGTCAGTTTACCGCACATACAAAGGGTCAATCAACAAACATCGGACATTACAAGGATTAAGGGTCGTGGTGCAAATTAACACCAATCTGCCACATTTGCACAGTATGTTTCAAGTCTCAAGTCTTTTATTGTTTAGGCGAAAGATGGCCTCTGGCGTTAATCTCTTAAGTATCTCTGTTGTTAATTAACAGGTCTGACACGTTCTGCTATTCCAGACATGAAATAACAAGCGGCAAATCTCACACTTTCAATGCGCGGCAATTAAATTTATCTAAAAAATCCATTGTTAAGATATAACCAATTAAGACCAAACTCTCACAGGATGTTTGGATTGATAAGGTGTCAGGACATATTTATCTCTCAATGTGACTTACGTCTGATACTTTGTCGTTATGATATTCAAAGAAGTGAACATGTTATCTTTTCTATTAGAATAGTTTGACACTTCAATAAGTATATGATAATCAGTATTCACTAAAACGGTATTAACTCTATGTTTTCAACAACAAAAACGTTTAACATCAAAATCAAGTTTCGTCAAATTGATATTCAAATTCCAAAATCATAAAAAATAAATTCAAATACATGTATGTTTATTTAAGGTTGTTAGTAAAATAGAATATGACGATTTTTATGTTTTAGCTGTTAATTATTAAACCTGTCCGAAAATTAAATGCTCAATATGTCAAGGCTACTAACACGAGAGAAAACGAACATAAATGTAAAGTAAATATGAAGAACAATTCTTAAGTCAAAACAGTTGGTCTAGAACGACGACATCAATTTCGAAATCATAGACCTCTTACTGGGGGTGGAGTTACTGGAAAGTTGCTGGATGATTTTAACAAATACTCTTGAATGTGTTTAGTTTTGAAAATTGGATGTGTGGTAAAAATGTGAGTTAAAGGATAACCTTCGTATCACAAGTAAGTTGATGTGTAGTGAACATGTGACTTAAAGGATAACCTTCGTATCACAAGTAAGTTGGGTTATAATACGGTTTGTTTGTTCGCAATTTATGATCTTCTCCCGTTTCATTTCATGTATTGATAAGACAATGCAGGGTGAATTTGACAGTTAATAGTTATAAGATGTACGGTTTTAAGACAATTCAGATCTATACCTTTGTTTACTACTCAATTTAACCCTAATGCTAATACACAATCATTGACGAAAAAGTACTCGTGTTTTTTTTTCAACAAATATTGATAAAAATAGCTGTTTTCACAAATATCGTCAAAATTTCAAGCCGATTCTTACATATGAAAACATTTACGAATCCTTTCAAATTTACGCGTTACGTCACTTACTCTTTTTTTCAGAAGAATATTCTTATAATATCAAACATATTCAATAAAGAAAATGCACTGTCAATCCAAACATTGACTTAAGGATTGCTATTTCGAGGAAAATCGTCCCATTTTCAAGCCGTTCCTTTCATATGAACAGGTTTACGGAATGACAAATCCATGCAAATTTACGGGTTAAGTTATTAATTTATCTTTTTTTCAAATTGATATTCTTATAAAATGAATCATATTCAATAAAGAAAAAGCGCTGTCAATCCAAACAATGACTTTAGGATCGTTTATTTGAAGAAAAAAACATATTCTAACCAGCGATCGCTCTTCACGCCCTTTACATGGCACATTCAGTGGATCACGAGTGACGTCACAGCAAAGGGAAGTAAGTCATACGAACTTTTATTAATCGGTGCGCTATGACGGCGATTTATGACGTAATGCGTTATGCTAAAAAGTTGCAAATAATTTCAATGTGATTCTTTTACTTCATATATTGATATTATGAAATAAACCCAACCTGTACATATGACCTTTAAAGATAGATGATTAAACTTTCTGAAATTAATCTACCTATTTTCTTACAGTTAATAAATTCAACAACACTTTATCAACATCAATAGAAGGATTATGATAAATACTGCTATCTTGATTAGGGATGATTTCAGGATTAGAACTGTAAAACAACCTTTTTTTTTCGCAATATTTATGACTAAATTCCTCTGTCTTTTCAACGGAAAGCATGTTTTCTTTGTACTTAATATTAATTGTGCTTGCTTTTCTGTGTAAAGGACATGCAATTTTTCTTATATATCCTATTGTATAATTATTTTTTGCTATATTTCGCAACTTTATATCATATTTAGGTCAAAGCCAAAATGCTGACGACGTACTTGCAATTTGCAATAAAAAGATGTATCAGAATGAAGCCATTTAGACCAATTATGGCGGTATAAAACCGTCTGAAGAGTGTTACAATATCTAATCATGAAAAGCAAATAAAGTACTCAAAGTGAAGATAGTGTTCTAATTGCACAAATTATTTTTTCCGGCAAAGCGTAGAGGAAATAAATATAGTGAAACCAATAATTTCTCCGAACGAGCTACTTATTACCCTTATAGCGCTGGATTCGACTTCATGCTTGTGCGAATAGGCTAGATCCAGACCAGCCGCCAAGTAAATTCGGGGCTGGCCTGTAATCTAGCTTGATTGCTTCTTTGAGTATAATTTCTCATCAAAATTAAGCAGATATCTAATGTTTTGGAAAGCAGAAAACACAAACATAATTTTTTTTAGAAAATTACCCAGCATTCTAAGGATTAACCCTTTCCCAAACAATAACGACATTTGTCGACTTTGTTGCACACGACTCTAAAAAACATTGTGGGAAAAGGAGAATTGCTCGTAATGAGCAATTTCTCCTTTTCCCACAAGGCTTTCTGCTCTTTCTGAAGAATATTGTTCAATTTCATCACATTTTGAAATGTCGTCTGCACAACTCTTTCAATTTAGGACAGTCGAAAATTTGTTGTTTGGGAAAGGGTTAAGGGGGGAAAAGCTTCATCAGCATTTCTTCATTCATTAGCGAGACTAATCCGGATGATTCAGACGTAGATATTACAGTCTACGTGTAATGGACTTACAGCTAGGATTATCCGAGTAATATCAAAACAAGTAACACGTTGTGATGATTAAGTTTCAGAACACGGATGAAATGAGCTACAAAGAAACGGACTGATTTGATTAGACGCATTTTAACCAGTACATGATTTATCTAAATGCAGCCAAGTTCGTCCGTATCTTAGTCTGTCGATAGGTCTGTCTCCTTATTTGTTTGTCTGTCTGTTAGTCCGTCATTTTCTTTTCGTCGGTCTTTCTCGGTATACATCAGTCTAGAACGAAACGATTCGCTTTACATCGAATAGTTCCGACACCGACCGATGTATGCCGAGAACGACCGGAGTAATCCGACGAAAGAATACGTTTCGGAATGGTGGATTATGGGTATCTAAGGCCTGTCTACCATGCACGTATGTAGTATTATTGTTTTCTGTCTGCCTAAGTCTCTATAATTAAAGTATTAAAGTATAAAAATCAATAAGTGTATGATATGAATGGTCTTCTCTATGCCTCAAAAGTGATGTGAATCCAGAGCGCCTGAATTTCAGAGTTGGCGATCCACGGAACTTAAACTACAATGTGCTATAAACATGCTCAAAACGCTTAAAGCTTGTCCTACAGCCATTCAACTTACTTATTACATTATTATTACATTTAATCTGGATTAAAAAAGATGAGTGTCTTCTATTAAAAAAAAAGATCTAGAAATTCCCAAATTTGGTTGGAAATAAAATAAATTCGACACAGAAAGTTAGTATCTCCTTGTACTGCATCCAATTAATCTGAACCAATCTGGTTCATCCATTCAAAACACCTCTGAAGTAATATGGAGCCGCCATATTGTTTCTCGAAAATTCGTTCATCGTACTTTCTTTTTCAAATATAGATATTAAAATGTAAAATCTTAATAGTCATTAAATTTGATTGAGGAAACAGATACATATTTGTACCGGATATATATCCCAACTTATGACTTTCACTATAATGTTACCGATTAGAAATAATCATTAAGAATGATGTTCAACACCTCAGTATACATTGAGCTACTCAACGTGGATGAACAAAGGAAGTGTGTTATTATCCGGGAACGAGTCATCCGAATATATTGTAACTCTACATTTACGTACGAGCACTCGTATCTACTCGGCAATCCCCGGCACGAGTCGGTAGATATACCTCGTAGGTAGTTCATAAATACACAAGAAACCCCCTGTGGAAATTCGGCTGTTTTCCGCCGGATAACACACTTGATTACGACATTACCCACAGGGACTAAATATTTATGTAAATGCACACAAATTGGTTAAATATCACAATACTTCTTTTTAATTCATTAAAGATTATCATCTCTAAACCTATGTGTTTCTTTATTCTCAATCGTATCTACTCGGCAATCCCCGGCGTGAGCCGGGGGACTGCCGAGTAGAAACGATTGCAAACTGACATGCCCTTCGTCACCGCCATGTTCCCGGACTACTTTCAAAATGGCTCCCCGTAACGTTATCTTAAGAAATGGCCGAGGTGTTCCGAATGACGTACGGCGTACGACGTGTATTCATCAGATCACGGAAATACCCGAGTAGTCACGATTGGCACTCCATGCTGCGTCCTCCCTGCATCAATCATCAAAGCGGCAGACGAAAGCTCTTTTGAAAACCATGACATTCAAACTTGGGAGGAATCGAGAACATGTTTTGTTCTCTATATTTAGTGTACTTTGTAATGTCCTTATTGTTCTCAGGATTGCTCACTAATTATATCGTATTAGCTAATTTATAAATAAATAGTGTGGGTGAATAAGTCAACATGCTTCAACGGTACCTCGGTTTTGTTTGCTTGCAAGTACACTATGACCACCCTTTCCTTCTAACCCATTACCAAACAATAACGACATTTGACTAGTTTGTTGCAGACGACTCTGGAAAACATTGTGGGAGAATGAGAAATTGCCCCAAAACGAGCAATTTCTCATTTTTCAACAATGTTTTCTGTCCTATCAGAAGGTTATCTTCTTAATTCCATCACATTTTGAAAGGTCGTTTGCAAGCTCTTTCAATTTGGGACGATCACCAATTTGGCCTCTGATAAAGGGCTAAGCCACATAATCTCCTATTAGATAATGTTTTAATCAACTACCTGAGCTTAGCCGTTCCTATTTTGTCATCTATTTGACGGATTGTCATAACGCATCAAAATTAAAAACAACACCAAACGACATTGAGGTTGGAACAAAACACGCTCGTTGATATCAGTTTAAAAGCATTGACACAACGAAGAAATTGCTTGCCATTTCGTGTTTTTTTTTTCGACGGATTTCACGGATTTGGTTAGATATTATGTACGATATATAACAAAATCATAGACTTTTTTGTAAAAATGCCTTCCAAGAAAGAAACAAATTTATGTCGAGACATGAAAGTTAGTTTCATTTAAAACTTGGATATAAAGTTTTTTTTATCCACTCTCCTACACACATGTGTACTAATCCTTTTAACCATCTCAAATATATTGTAATTTGTATGTGATTTACTTCATATTTCTATTGTTTATTTACGTTCATGGGTGTTATTATAAATGTGGTTGGACTATGAGCCTATGCGCATAAGTTCTATTGTATTTCATTCTCTTTCATTTATTCCTATAGCTTTATCATTACAATATCTAATAAATGTTTGCTCTACGTCTTCTCATAAAAGCCCATAAGAATTCTGATCTATTTATATATTTCATATTACATGTATTATGCCTGTGTAATGTTATAGGATGGATGACCAAGACCCGCTTTGGTCTAAAGACGTGGATAATAAGGTTAAAAAACTTATATCATGTAATGTATTACAAAATCGTTATAAAAGTAAAAGTAAAATGAACTCACGTAATTACATTACAAATAGACTATATTGACTACATAGTGTGAGTAATTGGTTGGGCACACAAAACAAACGGACCTCTCTTCATCCGATACCCAAGTACGTTAGAATTGATCGTCCATTTGCAAACTACGTCATCACCGATATTAGGCAATCGTATCAACTCGGCAATCCCCGTCACAAGTCGGTAAATATACCTCGTCGGCAGTACATGAATACACCAGAAATCCTGGGGTAATTCGCCTTATTTCCGGCGGATAACGCACATGCTTTCAACATGCACACATGCACTTAATTGGTTAAATATCACAATTAAATGTTTTTTTTTTACTCTTTTCAATAAGGATTATAATATCAACACATATTTGTTTCATATTTTGTCAATCGTATCCCTTCAGCCGGGGATTCCCGAGTAGATACGATTGCAAGCGGACAGGCCCTTTGTTGCCGGCCTACTTTCAAAATGGCTCCCTATTACCTCCGAGATTATTTTAAGAAATGGCCGAGAATTCCGAATGCGATAATACGGTCTACACCACCAGAGACCTGGCTGGACAATCGGAACTCATCAGGGTTTATCCAAAGTCCTGTTTAAGTCCTAGGTCTTTGGTTAATCCAATGATAACGCCTCTGAAGTAATATGACAGCTGCCATATTGTTTCTTGTGAAACTTCTTTCATTGTACTATGCTGGTTCTATATCAAATGTGGAAGCCCTAAAGCCTTACTGCACATAAAGGCCTAGGCAAGACATACGTAACGTTCCTCGCTCTTTATCGAGGATGCTCATAAAGCCTTCGTAAGGATTGATAAAACGACATTGTCTCCTAGCCTTCGAAGTATATCCTAAGACGCATGGCCTTGATAGGTGAAACTATGTTGTTTCGTAGTCGATCGTAGAAGTATTGATGGCCAAGTAAGGTAGAACTGTGTGGTATTTATCGATGGCCAAGCAAGGTAGAACTGTGTGGTATTAATCGATGGCCAAGCAAGGTAGAACTGCGTGGTATTTATCGATGGCCAAGCAAGGTAGAACTGTGTGGTATTTATCGATGGCCAAGCAAGGTAGAACTTTGTGATGTTTATCGATGGCCAAGCAAGGTAGAACTGTGTGGTATTTATCGATGGCCAAGCAAGGTAGAACTGTGTGGTATTTATCGATGGCCAAGCAAGGTAGAACTGTATGGTATTTATCGATGGCCAAGCAAGGTAGAACTATATGATGTTTATCGATGGCCAAGCAAGGTAGAACTGTGTTGTATTTATCGATGGCCAAGCAAGGTAGAACTGTGTGGTATTCATCGATGACCAAGCAAGGTAGAACTTTGTGATGTTTATCGATGGTCAAGCAATGTAGAACTGTGTGGTATTTATCGATGGCCAAGCAAGGTAGAACTGTGTGGTATTTATCGATGGCCAAGCAAGGTAAAACTGTATGGTATTTATCGATGGCCAAGCAAGGTAGAACTTTGTGATGTTTATCGATGGCCTAGCAAGGTAGAACTGTGTGGTATTTATCGATGGCCAAGTAAGGTAGAACTGTATGGTATTTATCGATGACCAAGCAAGGTAGAACTGTGGGGTATTTATCGATGGCCAAGCAAGGTAGAACTGTATAGTATTTATCGATGGCCAAGCAAGGTAGAACTGTATGGTATTTATCGATAGCCAAGCAAGGTAGAACTGCATGGTATTTATCGATGGCCAAGCAAGGTAGAACTGTATGGTATTTTTCGATAGCCAAGCAAGGTAGAACTGTATGGTATTTATCGATAGCCAAGCAAGGTAGAACTGTGTGGTATTTATCGATGGCCAAGCAAATAGAACTGTGTGGTATTTATCGATAGCCAAGCAAGGTAGAACTGTGTGGTATTTATCGATGGCCAAGCAAGGTAGAACTGTGTGGTATTTATCGATGGCCAAGCAAGGTAGAACTGTATGGTATTTATCGATGGCCAAGCAAGGTAGAACTGTATGGTATTTATCGATGGAGACAGACCAAAAATGCACCGGATGCAAGGTGAAAATCGCCGAGGAAAGTTTAAACTTAAAACATAATGTAGTAATATTTTTTTTTTCAAAAGAAAGGAGAAAGTTTGAAAAGTGTATATCCCCGGATAAGGTTATTTCTAATTTTCCCATAATAATGTCAAAATACATTTTTATCGGACCCGCAAATTAAACGCAATGATGGGCGATATGGGTATTATCCATTCGGAATACCTCGGTCATTTCTTAAATCAACCTCGGAGAAAATGGGGAGCCAGGTAATGGGGAGCCATTTTGAAAGTAGGCCATTGACGAAGGACATGTCCGTTTGCAATCGTATCTAATCGGTAACTCCCGACACAAACCGGGGATTACCGAGAAGTTACGATTGAGAAAATATGAAAAAAAGATGTGTTGGTATGATGATTTTTTATGAAAACATTAGAAAAAAACCATTTAATTGTGATATATAACCAATTTGTGTGTATTTACATAAATATATAGTGTCTGTGTGCATGTTGTAATCATGTGCGTTATCCGCCGGAAAACAGCCGAATTACCCCAGGATTTCTGGTGTATTCATGAACTGCTTACGAGGTATATCTACCGACATGTGACGGGGATGGCCGAGTAGATACGATTGGGGTATTATCATGATGGTCTTATTTGTTGGAAGCGAATAAGGTGGTGCAACTGCTTTCTCATAAGGGGTCTCTTAAAATCAGCATTTCGCGATGGTTTATACCGACTATCATCTTAATTATCCGATTAATTGATTACTAATTGGCTATTATCTTTTTCCTCTAGAACAGAACAGAACTTAATTTTAACCCAAGTATAACATACATACAATAATGATGCATTGTAATACATAACAAGCTATAAATAAATGAAAACGAAAAAAAAAAGTATGAAAAAACGGTATAAATATAAGAGAGATGGAAAGTGCAAAAAGCAGCAACAAGTAGTATTATGGCTTGGAACAGTTTGCTTTGATATAGAACCAAATTGTCATAGTGTTGACAAAAAAACCTCCTTTTGCTATCAAGCTTTGTTAAATATTCATTTACAGGTGCGTTAACACGCGTATACATGAGAGAAGTGAGTTAATTGGTTATAGAATATCTGACAAGTGAGGTGATTAGGAGAGTGGTATTGAAGGCGAACCAACGCTCGGTCATTTATCGTCAATTATCATAGACCATAAGCCATCGATTTTTAACACGAACACTCATATGGGAGTCTGTAACTGACCATAACCCTTTAAAGGGTGAATGACCAAATGGGTTACGAATAAGCTAGTACTTATTGCGCAGACTGATATAGAAATACGTCTAGGAGACCGTATCCTAAGTGCACCAGAGAACTAAAATACATTCATAAAACCGAAACGTAATATACCAAAGCATGAGCCTAAAACAAAAATTGCGAATACCTTGAAGGGAGGCGCTGGTTTTCTCCGACCCCGTATACATGTACATGTACTACACTACTAATATGGCACACGGGATCTCCATTACGAACTAACGAAAGGCAGTATCGTTTTCTGCCATCGGAACTGTCAATTAAGGGAACCTAACGAGTAAGAAAGTAGAGGCCTTCTTCACAAATAGTCCACCCACTCACTCCATATATTTGGTACCAATGCGATGGGCTTTTATATATGCGGTTTCCGGCTCTTTGTCGATGAAAGAAGATCCAAAACTTCACTGTCCATAAGAGAAGCTCGACAAGCCGGGTATAACTTTCGGCATTCCGTAAGAGGGTATTTACAGAGGAATCGAGATTGTTAAACACTCACACGATGCTTTTAATAGAGTAAATACTACATAGTTTGTTTATAATTTGTGATAAAACAAGATCAGCCGAGAAAGGTTGGGAAGCAATAAAACCCACGAAATACTCCATTTTTAATGTTCACATTGTTAATATTGGATAAATTACAGTATTATTATGTTTTTCACATGACTTTTCTAACCAGGTGATCGCAACTCATGAATCTGAGCGCTCCTTGCTATTCTAGATGTTACTCAAATGTAAACAATAAAGTTAATTTGGTGGGCACATTTGTGAAAATAGCACTTTGAAAAACAGATAGTTAAAAGTGCAGGCGTTATATTGTCATAATCATATGGTTTTACACTATGTTTCAACCCTTTCTATGATAATTTATAACTCATATTACCCAGTTTGGCAGATTTCTGAGCGCTAGTATGCTTTTAAGATAGAAAACCTATAACACGTCATTTTGAAAACTCATTCTTTCGTCGGATTACTTCGTTCGTTTTCGGTATACATCGGTCGAGGCCGAAACTATTCGGTATAGAGAGAATTGTTCCGGCCCAGACCGATGGACACCAAGAACGACCGAAGTAATCGAAATTCAAAATGGCGCATTGTGATTATCCTTTCGCACTTTTGAAACAATCGCAAACAATTTATAATGAGGGCTAACAAACGTGAATACGTGCCGAATCATCGATTATTCCATTTGTACGACATTTGCTTCTAAATTTCCTTTCAAACTAAGAAAATGATTTGTTCTTATAACACGTATTTTCCGTTCGACAGCGATATGTGATTTACTTTGACCAGTCACATATGTTCTACAAGATTAGGTAAACGGATTATTTTTCTGTAATCAAGTATGGATCAATAAAGAAGCCAATCTCATTAGAAACTCGTTACGATAAAGAGCCGGCTGTGTAATCATGTGAAAATTAAATGGCCCAGAAATAATCGATTTCATAAAGATTTTTTTTCCATTTTCCTCAGTACTATTTTTTCATTTTTTATCATTTTCTAAATACAATCAAAATACAACCCATTTAATCATCCCAGAGCGGCATAAGTCCTTGGGGGTATTTCACCTTCCTGTAGAATCTAGATTCCGCAGTCTGATTGAATCACCAAAAGCGCAATGCTATCACCCAATGTACTACAAACCCAACGAAACAATACTAAACAAAACGGAAATGTTTCAAACCTGTCTAACAGTTACTGAACTTTTTGTCGATTGACTTTAGTGCGATTATTCCCATCGTTTATAATATTGAAATAATTCTAGTTCAATGAAACAAAGCTATCACCCAATGTAATACAACCCCAACAAAATAATACACAAAACGCAAGCTTTTCGACTTTTCAGAAAGACTCGGTTATGTAACAGCCGACCTTTACCTCCCACCTGTCTGAAAGTTACTGAATATTTCGGGCTTTTTTTTCTATTCCACTTAGAGCGATTATTGGCCGAGTTTATACTATTAAAATATGTTGAGTTCAATGACAAAATGATAACCCCCATTGTAATATACAAACCCAATAAAACAACAATAAACAAGACGGAAGCTTCATGATCTTTCAGAAAGCACTCAGTACAAAAGAACCACTTTCTCACCCCTGTCTAATAGTAACTGAGCATTTTTCTATTGTCCTTAGTGCGATCTTTCACCACGTTTACAGTATTGAAATATATTGAGTTCAATGACGCAATAATACCACCCAATGTAATACAAATCCAACAAAACAATAATAATTATCAAAGGTCTGAATGGCCTGAACTGCGTCGCAGTCTGGTCTGAGAGGTTTGTGAGTATGAATAAATTTGACAGAACACTAAGAGATTTTTGAGGACAAACCAAACATTTCTGTTGTGTAGCAGAAATCAAAATAGAAGTCAAAATAGACATGTACCAGTACTCCATTGTTACTCAAACACAATGCTCTATCAAATGAAAAAGTCTTATTCCAGTCAACATATTATATCTTGTAGACGAAAAAAAGCCTTTTCAGTTTAGTAAACAATCTACCAGGGTCACAGTCATAAGTTATTTAAGAAACACTGCAGCACCAATATACGTAAATACAGCTTCGGTCAGAGATCATAGATTTATGGAGCAGTTTGACAGAGGAAGGAACTTTATCCAATAGTGTGAAGTTTCAAAAGTGCATTACATATATGTTGTAGGTTAAATGCCATACCAAAGGTATGCCCGAGTGTTATGAACAGGAACCGAAATACAAGAAACGGGTAGGTCATAAAGGATCGGAGAATGTAAGTCTAAAAATTGATCTCAACAACAAAGTAAACAAACATTAATTCTAGTCTGGGTGATCTTTTCATCTACTCAACAATACCTACATTCAGTGTTTCTTCCAGCATATAAAACAATAGAGATATTTCCCTATATATTGTGTAGAAGGTGATAATAGATCTTCTTTTTACTTTTGGCATTATGAAAATTAAAATGCATATGCTCACTTTACGGTCAGTAATGGTAACGAAAAAAACACGGTGTATTTCCCGGCTTTTAAAGAAACATCAGGCAATATTTCTTTTTCTTTCTAATGATGAAAAAATGACAGCATATTTTTTGTTTAGTATGAACCGTCTTGTTCAATTATGAAATCAATTCCAATTTAAAAGCAACGGCTTAAATGTTATAATTAATGTCTTTTTTTTTTAATTTCATAACAATATGAGGGGCCGTATTTTAAACTTCTCACTAACCATACTGGTTCCCAACCCTCTGGTGACCAACTAAACAAATCGGAAACCTATTACTAAATTTGGGTCATGGGTCTATGAAACAAAATAAAATTGCTGATAACTACCAATTCTCCTTCATGAATGTCTCCATGCCGTTTCTGGCACAAGGCATGTTGTTGAAAGAATTTTGCAAATGATTTTAAGTAGGGACTTTGTCCTGAACTGAATACAAAACTACTGGGGATGCCTTTAAAGATGGGGGATTTCCTACGGCCTAGATACGGGTGCCGCGGGAACATGTCAAAACGGCCCCATGTCAAAATGGCCCGGAGATCGACCAGAACGGCCATGGAATAGTCATAACGGCATAATTGTTGATTTTTCAATCAGTCAAAACGGCCCAAATAGAGTTTTATACTGTTTGAATACTTTGAATCGATAATTTGGTCGTTTTGACTTATTCCGGGTCGTTTTGACCGTGGAACATTTTGACATCGAGCCGTTTTGACTGTAATCCGGTTCCGCTAGATACCTTCTACTAGAAGTTATATGATGTTGGGAAATTAACGCGGATTGTTTGCATACCTTTGATCACCATCCTGCACATCACAGACGCATCCAAAACAAACCAAGGAAGAAATATTGATTTAAAAAAATGACGATCTAATTTGAATTCACGAAGTTAACGACAGATAGCAATCAACATAGAAGTTGGAACTACTTGCTTTTTCTCGGCGGTGATTATGCCCCTATAGGTAAAAAAGGATTCCGAGGTAAAGAAAGCTTCCGGTCGATCGCTATATACGCTTTCCGCGCATGCGCGCGCGATGCGTATAAAAACGGAAGCTTAACAATTTTTCAGAAAGTGCTCGGAGACGTAAAGACCACTATCTCCAAGTTAACAGTTACTGAAGTTTTCTATACTATTGACCTTAGTTTGTTTATTCACAACGTTTATTATATTTAATTGGTTTGAGTTCAACGACACAATAATATCAGCCAATGTAATACATACCCCCCCCCCACACCCCAAAAAAAAAAACCCCAACAACAATAAACAATAAACAAGACGGAATCTTCTTGATTTTTCAGAAAGTACTCAGTGACGTAAACGCCACTTTCTCCAACCTGTCTAACAATAACAAATACGTTTTTTCTTATCTATTGACCTTAGTACCATTATTCACCACATTTATTATATTGAAATATTTTGAGTTCAATGTTACAATGCTATCACCCAATGTTATTCCAACCCAACAAAACAACAAAAAACAAAACGTAAGCTTCTCGGTTATTAAGAAAAAAACCGATGACGTAAGTACCACTATCTCCCACTTGTCTAAAGGTTACTGAACATTTTGTGTCCCTTTTTTCTTTTGACCTTAGTGCGGTTATTTACCATGTTTATTATACTAAAATAAATCGAGTTCAATGACACGATCATATCACCAATGTAATATAAACCCAACAAAACATTAAGAAACAAAACGGAAGATTCTCGGTTATTAAGAAAGAACTCAATGACGTAAGTACCACTATCTCCCACTTGTCTAAAGGTTGCTGAAAATTTCGTGATTCTTTTTTCTATTGACCTTAGTGCGGTTATTTACCATGTTTATTTTATTGAAATATTTTGAGTTCAATGACACGATTATAATACCAATGTAATATAAACCCAACAAAATATTAAGAAACAAAACGGAAGATTCTCTATCATTAAGAATGTACTTCGATGACATAAGGACAACTAGCTCTCACTTGTCTGACTGAACTCTTTTTACAATTGACCTAAGTGCGGCAGTGTCTTCCCAAGGCCTGTACCTCGCTGTTGTGCCTCAGCGCCTGGATTTCAAAATACGCACTGCCCTGACGCCTTAACCCTTTACCAAACGCCATGTTTTCGACTGTACCGAATTGAAAGAGTTTGCAGACGACATTTCAAAATGTGATGAAATTGGAAATTAATCAGCTGATAGAGTATACACATTGTCGGAAAAGGATAAATTGCTCGTCACGAGCAATTTCTCATTTTCCCAAAGTGTTTTCCAGAGTCGTCTGCAACAAACTGATCAAGTATCGTTTTTGTTTGGTAATGGGTAAATTGATCCCACCGCGTTTATAATTTGTCCACAGCAATTTGAGTTTGTTCAACAGCTAGTCTACTTTCTTCTGCCATTGTTTGAAACATTTAATTTGGTTTAAGAACGGGTTTGTATGTCTTTAACTTTAAAATATACCTAAAAAATACTACCATTTCGAGATCTGTGTTTAAAAAGAAATCGACAGGGAAATCGGTCGGCCTGCTTGCTTCTAACAATGTTTTATACATTTGGTTTGGTTTAAGAACGGGTTTTTTTATGTCTTTAAACTTCAAAATATACCTAAAAAACTACCATTTCAAAATGCATATTTAAAAGGAAATCAACAGGGAAATATAGTACCCCTTATAATGCATTACCAGCGGCCCAAGCATCAGTCAACCAAGTGGGTTTTATGTATTTCACTTCAAAATATACCTAAAAAACTGCCATTTCGAGATGAATGTTTTAAAAAGATCGACAGGGAAGACAAGGGTACACCCCCCCCCAAATTAAATGCATCAAGCAACCTAGCGTCTGAAAATAAGTCTTGGTAATGGCCTTGGTGCGATTATTCACCACGTTTATTATGTTGAACTATTTCGAGTTCGAAAATACGAAAATCGGTTAACCACGTGTGGTGGGAGTAACGAGTGTTGTGGTAAACCGACTAGCAACTGTTGCAGTCGAGGAATTTCAGGTGAGGCCTCTGTCATGGGAAAAAGTCCCTTTTCTGCCAATATGTTTGGCGTATTTTTCCTTTTTTTTTATAACATCGCATAAACTGTTATAAAGGGGACGTCCAAGAGATGGACTCCCTGAGAGGTGATGCCCTAGCTTAACCAAACTCCTCACAGTGATCTCCCTTTATGGCATTTATCACATCCACCACCAATGTCACATGACCATTCTGCTTAGAAACGGAAATAGCCTTTAAAGATGGCGACTTTGTTTATCCATTTGTGCTTTGTTTGCACAAAATGAAAGATTTTTCGATTCCACTGGTCGGAAGTCAACACAAGAAGACATTATTACAAAGCTTACTTCTATATCCGGTAAAAAAACCCAATCATTTAATTATTTCGTAATCTGGATGAACATCATGTCGTTTCATGATCGATACAGCGTAGGAAGGGACAATAACTATGAGGAGGTCGCAGTTCAACTTTAAATAAGTCATGTTAGTCATGTTGGGAGGATTTAGGAAATTGACTCGTCAACCCACGACTTTCTTTCATGACCATTTCGTCGCAAAGATTTAAGGCGAAACAAGGAAATTTAAAAAATTCAAAAAAGCAAATACAATGTATCACTGTGTGCATCAGATGGCCTATTTGCAGGCATTGTGGCAAAAGGAGAACTAGCTCGTTATACATAATACATATTGCATCGTGTCTATGATTTAGAATTGTTTTTAGACTCTTCAGACCGTCATAGAATGGAGCAATCAATGTGCGTGTGTCTATTCCTGTATTGTGTGACCACAAAAATGATCTACCGCATATAAACTGTTATAACTTAGATAAATCGAGGCTTCCTGGATTGAACATGCTTTCAAAAGCTTTTCTTTATTATATATAAAACAACAATACAAAAACTAC
>OX401407.1:25969496-26019496 GCA_947846245.1 Cerastoderma edule | reverse complement strand
CGCACAATGACCTAAGTCTCGCGAGAAACAATATGGCGGCTCGACTTCAGATGCGTTTTTAATGTAATAACCCGATGTGTTCAGATTGTAAAATTCGAAAACCTTGAAATGGTGGAAATGGTTTGTCTATTTTAATGTAACGAATAACGAGAACAACAACGAATCGTTTTTGGACTAAGGGTGCGTCAGCACCTTGGTCCATTGAATTTACATACCACTTTTTGAATGACGGTACTCATCAAACTTCCGCCGTCACTTTGCGGTCTGATACCTTCTTGGAACTAGGAATGTAGTCCGGATTTACTCGCTTTGTTTTGCTCTATATTATTATAACTGTTGCCTCATAGGAAATCGTAAAATGTCCAGATGTTCGAAAAATAGACGATCATTGTCTCTGTTCACAGAAATAATAATTATAGTAATGGTGGTAAAATGAGCAGCTGTTTTCCTCGAGGTGTTGCCCAAAGACATTTTCAAATATATCCTCAATCATCAATCATCATTTTAAATGTATCCTCTATCATATTGCTTTAAACGCACCTTAGTCCTTCAGTGCTAACAGCGCTTTGATTGTAAGAAGATATGGAAGGATATGTCCCTTTGCTGAATCTCCGTGTTGTAGCGTTCGACGTGACATAACAACGATGGTCTTTATCAGCATGACGTTTCAATTACTAATTACGCTTTACAAGACAACTCAATTTCGAGTATCCCGACTTAAAAAAAGACAGTTATGTTGATCATACCTTCATTCAACATTGTCTACAAGAACAGTGGTATCATAATAGGCTAATTTAGTGTAATGGAAACAAAGAAACCTAAACATAAAATAAGGGGCAACCTCGTAAAAAAGCGCCTTTTAAGAAAAAAAAACCACCTTTTAAGGAATATACAGGTCAATTCCGGTAATACGATGTCGATTCCAGTCGATTCCGGTAATTTACATCGATTCCGGTAAAACGAGTGACCGTAAAATAAGATGATATTCCTTTTAAATGACAGAGACAGAAAACTGTTTTGACTATTCTTGAAGATTGTCTTTTACAATGACCGAACTTTGTTACGCCTGACAACATCTTCTGGCAAATCGCGCTGGTATATTGCGTGCGTTATTCCATGCTTGACATGAACATTGAGATTAATGCGAAATAAAACTATATTATTTGGTAAACTTTTGGACAGATTCAAAGAGTTATCACCAGAAAAGACCATCAGCACAACTTAAACGTGAAAGTAAACCAGAAATAACACAGATTAGCAAGTTCTATAATTCAGATTTCCAGTTTCTTAACCTCTGACTTTGACAGTTGATACACACATTTTTGAACCAACCAATCAAAATGTGTTATTTTGAGTATGTGAACAAACAGGTTGTTGATAAACATGATTGAATTGGAGACAACTATATTTCAAGCACAAAATAACTTATCTCATATAAGTCTCATTAATAGGGTCTCAAATCATTCTCATGACTTTAATAAACATTATAAAAGAACTCCATATATTTTTTTCAGTAATTTATTTGTACCCCTCTCCTTTAATGTGCCTTTGAATTCACTTTACAGAGGAAGTAAGTTGGTAACACGTCCCCATGTTACTTCTAAACGAGTGAATACGAAACGTTTTTTTAACAACAAATGATAAACAACTGTCAGCCAAGAGACGTCGGGAACCAATAAAATCTGAAGAATTCTCCATTTTGAATACCACTAATTCATCCGAACGCTCCTTATAACTTTAGATGTTACTCGAATGTAAACAATGGAGTTCAGTTGGTGGGTACATAACTTCTAAAATGACACTTTAAAATAGAAATAAAAAATAAGTTTTGCTTTGCTATGTTAAAACATATTCTAGCATAATGTACGACTCTTCCTAACCAGTTTTTCTGAGCGCTAGTATCCTTTTAAACGTAAATAGAATACTGCGTATTTGCGATGAAATGCTCATGGATATACATGTTCATGGATTCCCATGAAATAAACAGCAAATAAGGGCATCGCCATACTCGGTAGCAATATCAATATTCCGTTCATAGGTCTCCCGGGTTACATATGTCCCTAAGACTATCGCCCAAATAAAGGCAGTTCTGTGAGACGGCCTCTCAAATATAACGCTTCCGTGAGACGGCCTCTCACGTAACACACTTTCGTGAGACGGGCTCTCATGTAACACGCTTCCGTGAGACGGTCTCTTATATAACACCCTTCCGTGAGACGGCCTCTCACGTAACACACTTTCGTGAGACGGGCTCTCATGTAACACGCTTCCGTGAGACGGTCTCTTATGTAACACGCTTCCGTGAGACGGTCTCTCATGTAACACGCTTCCGTGAGCGAGCCTCTCATGTAACACACTTTCGTGAGACGGGCTCTCATGTAAAACGCTTCCGTGAGACGGTCTCTTATGTAACATACTTCCGTGAGACGGTCTTTCATGTAACACACTTCCGTGAGACAGCCTTTCGTATAACACACTTCCGTGAGACGACATTTCATGAAACACACTTCCGTGAGACGGTCTTTCATAGATGTAGCTTACTTCCGTTTTGAATTCGAAGAACTCCAAATATGTCTAAATTGTTTAAAAAAAATTGGCACCTTTCGTACCAAGTGCCTTATTCAAAATTGCAATTCGACAGTCCATAACCGCACCACAAGCTGTAAACTGCGACTGTCCATACAAACAAACCGATTGTGCATCAAATTCTACCACTCTGTAGTTTTCAGTCTCATTACTTATCAGAACATCAATTTATTTTGACATAAAATTGCAAATTGCATAAAATTTTACTGGTTTTTCAAACGAGGGAAGGTTGTATCGGGTGGATGTATGTTGAGTTTGGCGAGAAAAAATCAAAATCTCAGCGAATTCCGCAAGTTCAAAACTGAAACTTTTACCTATAACTATGTGGTTGAATTCAATAAAAATTGAATAACGTTTTTAGACTTTTGATATCTTGTCTGATAATTCAGAAAATTAACTGATTTCGTCGTTAGTACCACCTCGCGTTGTGGCCGCGATAACCCAGGTTCGAATCCTGGTCATGGTAGAGCGGAATTCTTTTTATTTACCATAATGGTGCGGTAGAGCGTTCACCAGCCGTGATATCAATAGAAATCTTTTTGCGAAGAAAACAGTCATAAACCAATGCATCCTTTACCAAATGGTCTCGTTCCATTTATTAAAATAAATGGCTGTTCCATAAGGTATTTCATCCCCAATGGGGAAAAGACAGAACAACAAAGTAAACATATCCGCATACATGTATCCTCCGACTCCGACATAATAATTATTTGTAAGGGGACAAATGGACTGGCAAATCGACGAAGGGGCTTTATTCGCACTGAAAAATCGACAGAAATTTTTTCTCCACGAGGCTTTTTTTCCGGGAATCGTTCTTATCATGGCGCGTCCGTTAATCTCTTGACCAGAAGACCAGCAGAAAATCGGCAACAAATGAGCGCGGCATTTGCAATGACCGATACGGTGGTATGGTCAGGGCTGATCATATGACCCTAATACCCTCCTGAGGTCCGTGTGTAGGGTTTGTGTTGGGCAGCATCGCTTCGTAAAATTGCAATAATTTTTGGAATACACCTGTTATAGTATGGATGCTACAAGTGACGTCTTGTAGCAGACTAGTTACGCACCAGTGACCATACAGCATGCTGCTTACTGCCTGGTCACTCGTTCATGTACAATCAGTTAGTTTTTACGAATTATACGTTGTAGTTAAAACACACCTGTCATTGTTTGTTTATTTCCCATACCCTCTACATACCTACAACATTGGACTAAGTTATATATAGTGAACCCACATAACATTACTTCACCAATCTGAACACATCGGGTTTATTCATGGAAAACACCTCTGAGATAATAGGGATGCCGCCATATTGTTTTTCGCGAGACTTACTTCATTGTACTTTCGTTTCAGAATATATTTCTTAAATTTGAAATCTAAATAGTCATTTATTTTGATGAAGGAAACAGTTAGATGTATCAAAACTTGGGCAAGAAACTTTTGTAATATCGATTTACGATGGTTCAATTAGAGACTATTCAAACTCCTTCATATTTGTGAAGGAATTACTAATAAAGTCTTGCACTGCATCCTCAAGAAGGGGCTACAAATTACAACATCCGCTAGGATTTGTTTGTCAGAGGTGATTGAACCGTTACAAGGCTTCGATTTCCTTAAATTAGAGTTTCATAAGTTTTCATATAGTTTATTGACATATAGACCAAACATAGTTTGTTGTCAAACATGAATGCAACATACACATGCATAGAAATGCATAAAAATGCATAAACATGGCGATACACACACTCAAATGAGAAAGATGTGATTTTGTGATGAAAAAGAATCACATAATACAAAAGAAAGACGAATGTAAATGTAAAACTAAATGCCAGAATACTTGGTAGTTATAATGAATTATTGGTTAATTACAATTTGATTATTGCGTCTACTATTAGCTTTATCTAAGAATTTACTAATGTTTAAAATTGTTTTCTTAGAATTAAATTAGAAAGAATCCTAGGTCTGCAAGTTTTTGGTATTTGTATCGACGAAAATGCCGATTTAAAAAAGAGCTTGGTTGACTCTCATGTTGAGAAAAACTGCGTGATTTTAAAGAAATTCGCAACTGGAAAGATGCGTCTAAGGCACCGCATTTAATAACGCGAAACAATCCTGCGTTTAGTCTCAATAATGATCCGTGAACGAAGCTTTTTTCGTCATTTGGACATTTATCGTGCTTCGCTACGTCTCAAGTCCAACGTGATTTTTATGTTACAAAATTTCGAACGACCGACTCAGTGCTTTTAACTTGCGATTTTTTGTGTTCAAAGGGACCAAAAAATAAACGGAAACTTGAAATACATACATAAATCATTTATGAATCGTCTCAGCCCACACAAGTATCCAGTACAGCTCTTATATGCAAGTTATCTATCAAGAAACATCGACGATGCTCAAAAATAAACAATCGCCGTCCATGTTGTTTACCACCGGCCGCGAGATTCCCACGGATATCTTGCGGGTCAAAGGTCATAGCTTTATGTATACAGTTTGGGATGAAGTACGCGTCTTCCCCCTAAAGTCGAGTTGTACTTAGTTGAGCTCCCTTCACATACAGATTCGGAGAAGATATGCTTGGATAAGATGTCTTTTGCAAACCACCATTTGAAGCATAGTCCGTTATGGTTTTTCTAAAATAACATCCTTGTTTTTGTTATCTATGAATTCGCTTATTTTGTTTAAGTAGGCCTATTACGTGATTGTAGTGTTACCAAAAATAAAAAAATATATATACTTTTTTTTTCAAAATGAACGGAAATCATTTCATGTTTTGTTTTGAATCGAATCTAACAGGAATAAGGATCATTCAACCCTTTCCCAAATAACAAATTTTCGACTGTTCCAAATTGAAAGAGTTTGCAGACGACATTTCAAAATGTGGTGAAATTGGAAAATAATCTTCTGATAGGGCAGAAAACATTGTGGGAAAAGGACAAACTACTCGTCACAATCAATTGCTCCTTTTCCCACAATGTTTTGCACAGAATCTGCAACAAACTGGTCAAATGTCGTTATTGTTTGGGAAAGGGTTAAAAGTTCAATTTATAAAATTGTGATTGGAGCGATATTTACGCCTAGCGTAAAACGCCTGACGTCGGACCGATAAAACTTGTAGTTGATTTCCTTGAAACTATAACAAACTGTTTCCTTCACCTGTGTTGGATCGGTGATGTTCAGTCTTATGAACACCAAACATATACATGTACTTACTGCAACTAGTGTTTAAAAGGTTACTCATGAAGTATTACGTTGGGTGTTCATTGGGTACATGCTATCAGCGACCTGCATGTGAAAACCGCATAACCAGAGCCTATCTATCACGTATTTACACAGTAGATTTAATGTCAAAGGAATAAAACAACACATTTTGACATAATGAATATTTTACTTAACACCTTCATAACAATATGTCGTTGCACAGTGTTTATAGTGCTTGAAGAAGGGGTGGGGATAAATAGTTCAAGCTTATTATCATCAATCCTTTACCAGACAACAAGAGGCATCTGTGGGGTTGTTTTGCAGACGACGTTATATACATGTGTCGTAAACCTCGCCTCGGGTAGCGAGTTTTACCGGGTTCGGGCTGTGGATCAAAATTGTCTAACTCGGGTTAAACAATTAGTTAGTCAGGATCACACCACAAGCTTTTAAATTAAATGACAATTAAGCTAGCTAGAGCCTAACAAGAAAAATAACAAAATCTTAAAAGGAAATAATAAAGATTTTAATCCCTTAAAGTTATAAAGTCAAGTTATTAAACCAAAATTAAACAAAGTGCTTTTCTCACAATGTTTTAAGTTCGGACATAAACGTTCAATAAAGTTCAATCAAATTATAAAGGACAAATTCACAAAGTCAAAACGATTAAGTCTGTCCAAGCCTATCCATTATCATCAATTCCTCATCAGACACCATGAACAAGGAGGATCTGGGTTTTTTTTGCAGACGACGTTAAACGCATGCAATATTGGTATATTAGGAGCAAGTGGTCCGCTGTGTTTCAAATGATATCAGTTCTACAATTCATTCAAATTACGAACCTATAATGTCAAACTATTTACCAAATGTAGGACCTTTATACATGTACTTGAATCAGGCTTCTGTACCGAAATAAAATGTTGCTCATAAGAAGCGAATTTTCAATTAGTCACATTGATTTCAACTCCTTTTTAATTAAGAACTTTAATCTGTTGTTACAACAATTTGTTCTGCCTGTTGATCGCTGAAATTTGGACTTCTAATAGGTGTTCAATGGAAGTATTCTTTTGGAAAAACTGCTCTTTTACAGACCGTTTCCCTGTGCATTCACATAACTTCCTACAAATACTACAACGAGTACATGCACTGCATTCACAAACGGGACAATCCCTTTAAAAACAATTATTTGAACTCTGTATTTCACCATTCGATGCTTTAGCAATTGACTTAAATCTTTCTCTCCACAAGATCTCTCATATAGTCGTCTGTGATTGATTTCATAAGGGATCTTCCATATGGAAACAGAATTCTGTCCTACACGTCCACTACGCCTAACTTCTTGCCAGTACGAAAGTACACTTTTGGAAACCCTCAATGAACGATCACTTCAATATCGGGTACGTTGACACCAATTACCTACAGAACACGAATGGAGGAGGCAGGCGAACAGAATTCCTTTATTATCCATTTTTTGTTTCTTTCTTAGTCCTAGAACTGTGAAACATTTCCACGATCCTTCCCCTTGTGGCCTTAATACTGTCTTTGTATACTTGAATCATCAAACACCTTTCAAAGGAGGTCACACTTACCCAATTTGTCATTCGAGGCAAACCATCCAAAACAAAGAAGACCAAAGGTATTTCAATTTGTGTCAGTATGACAATCAAAGACCATCACATTTGATTATTAAGTAAGAGAGAACAAATTTTGCCGAAAATAAGAAAATTAACGTCGAAACAAGTTTCGCGGCATAATTGACCAAGTGCCATCGGCGTAATAGAGCAAAATTGACAGGTTAGTCTGATCAGAGACATAGATGTTGTGATTGTAATCTATGTCTCTAATATATCAAGTTAACTTACAAAAGATTAATATGAGGGGGAAAATGTCCGCCCTCGATCTACATTACAGTGAGGGGACAAATGTGCGCCTAAACCCATTACTAAACAATAACCAAATTGACCGGTTTGTTGTAGACGACTCTAGAAAACATTGTGGAACATGGATAAATTGTTCTTAACGAGCAATTCATCCTTTTCCCACAATGTTTTCTACCTAATAGGAAGATCATTTCCAATAACATCACATTTTGAAATGTCGTCTGCAAACCCTTTCAATTTGGGACGGTTGAACATTTAACGTTCGGTAAAGAGTTATACAAAAATGGGGGCAAATGTTCGTGGGTGGGGTGGGGGCAACTTCCCGTATATCATTTCGCAAGTTTCAGCCAATGCGTTGAACTAAGTCTGCAAGAAGCGCAATTTAACTTTCCATGTATTTGGTTTCACTTAGGAAAAATGACGGCCTCAACTTTGTCTGGACTTCTCATTTTTAAAACAAGATAGTTAACACCGTCGAATTCCATAAATGAATCCATTGTTTCAAAAAGAAGTAACAAAAACATATATAATCAGATGATGAAAATACTGTGGGAATTATTTTAGTCGAAGTACAGTATCAAGTGCTCACAAATAATGTACTCCCTCCAAACGCGTACAACGTTACTAACAGTGATCGAGTGTAAATCGAGTGTTGACATGTATATCGGACCGTGTAACATAACCCAGAGCGAGACTTAGCATCCGGATGTTTCGGACTTTTACCTCAACGTTTGAAAGCAGGTTTTATGTGTGTGATTTAAATCAAAGTTTTGGATATTTATACAAAAGTGACACTTTTGAGACTTCACACTTCGACAGATAAAAGGTTGATCTCCAAATCGGTATGTTTGATTTTATAATCCATTGCATATTTATGGAATGATAGGTGGTTAAACATGCGCAGAAAATCTGTGCGCAAAAATCTAACGTAAAAATCACGATTGACTCTGGACTCGAAGGCGTCAGTCAAAATAGCAATAGCCTTCGAGACCAGTTATCTGGACTATCCTGCGTTGTGATCATTTAGTTTGATGCGTTTTAGCGACTGGTCAAATATTCCGGCCACTACTCTGTGGCCAGTGGTCAGTTTACACGAGTAAAGGGGTGGGGGAGATTGAACCTACACAGTGGTCAGTAACAACTCCGTACAGTAAATAGAGGTCCGGTGTTTGCATAAAGTGATAGGCGATATTTATCAACGCATCCATTGCACATTCATTTACGTTTATATAATAGTCCCTTAATTCGTTGAACCCTTACTATGAAATGCCTGTCTTTCTGTAGATTTTTAGTAAGTCACAAAAATACATCCATGGATTCTAAATCAGTCCTAGATAAATATATATCTTTGGTATTTTCTTTCTTGCTCTAAATTATGACCAATCAATTTATACTCTTAATTATAAACTACGAGAGGTTTGATAGACGATACAAAATGTCACCCCTAGGTCAAATAAAATGTCACAGGTTCTTATACACAGATGAGAAAATTTGAAAGTCAAATAAAATGTCGTTGAAAAAATATGTTTTTGTATAGTTTGATATAGTATTAATTGTTTTTATTGAACGCATGATTGATTAAGGAAGCCTCAGGTTATACAAATATGTACAGTTTATATGCGGCGAATCTTTAAATCGATGTCACGCTTTTGGATTACACATATGTGAATTAGTTAAGCAGATATTTAAGGTTTTGGAAAGTAGACGACACAAAAATCCGTTTTTATAAAATTTTCCAGCATTCTGAGGGTTAAAGAAATAATGAGTTTGAATGGTGCTATTTAGTTTTATAGGCCCCTATTAAAATCTAAGCAGATATTTAATGTTTCGGAAATGAGGCAGCACAAAAATATATTTCTAGAAAATAACCCAGCATTCTAAGGGTTAAACACGTCTTCACGTACACACGAAGAAAGAGGGTTTATAGTAACTAATACATGTACACGTTTGCGGACAAACCCACCTTGCAGACACACATTAAGTGCCGGTCAAATCATTAGCGGAGGCTTTATCTGACCACTGATACTGACCACACGGGGATTGCGAAATCTGTTCTAAAGATTATAGCCAGTGAAAACATCGTACGAACGTCTTTGTATGTAACAATGCATATAGACCCCTTGCACAGAGCTTTTTCGTGGTATATAGCAGTGGCCTATTAAAGGCACCATCCAAACTGAAAAATTGGCGTTTGGTACAGGGTTAACACGGTTTCAACATTGTTTTATCTGATAGCCACGGCTTATTGGGTAACAGACACGTAGTCGATCAGGGAAAAATATTTAGCCAACAAACACTCCGCAGTGAAGCAGGTGACCGCTACTGGGAATTGGACCTGTCTCGTCTGATTAACCCTTTACCAACACCACACTTTCGACTGTCCCAAATTGAAGGAATTTGCAGAGGACATCTCAAAATGTGATGAAATTGGAAAATAGTCTTCTAATAGGGCAAAAACCTTGTGGGACAAGGAGAAATTGCTCGTTAAGAGCAATTTCTCCGTTCCAAAAGTATTTTCCAAAGTCATCTGCCACAAACTAGTCAAATGTCGTTAAACTCCCGCATTTGACCACTAAGTCATCGCGGATTCCTTAGACTAGCAAACATGAAATCACATTGAAAATCTATTAATGTGTTCACTTCAAAACAGCTTGCATATTTCGGACATGTTCGCAAATGAGTAATGTCCATCACTGCCACAATGCAATAAATGGAGCTCGCAGACATGTAGACTCATCATAGCACCGTACCTCATTGTAGGCTGAATGCGCATACATCTGTAAATGATCGACGCTAAACAATTGGACGCGCGCTACATGTAAATAATTTGTTTTGAACGCTCGTTGCCTTCTTTTCGCCCCTTTCTATAGAGCGGCCTTGATATTTTAGGCTGATATGCATTTGACTCAGGCGTACATTGCCCAATCGGTTACCAGAATAATTTCCTGATTGATATACTGACCGCGTTAAATCAAAACTTCAAATCCTGATAAAAAGGTTCCGGCATACGTTGTTTGGGAATCTAAGAACACCTAAAAGCAAACATAAACACGCAACTTACCTTCTCTTTTACTTCTATTAAATCCCAGAAATTTCACATCCATCCGAGAATTTTAACGTTTTGTAAAATGAAGATTTTGGGCGTGGCAGGGCTCGACCCTTCGAGGCGCAGAGCCTGGTGCAAGGAAACGTTTGCCTTCTCCCTTTATCGCCGGTCCGATTCCACTACCGACGCCCATCCGAGTGGTGGATAGACCGACCTTATGCTCCCTTGATTAAAGCGATCAGGCGAGATAACACGTAAACGCGCCGTACAAAACCGGGTACCTTTCTTATAAATACAGACGCTGGGAGCCAATGGACTTTTTGTTTTTCGCTCCCGACCCGGTTCGTCCAAACTCGGATATGGGCTTAGTGTAGCCTAGCGGTTTGAGTACACAGCTTGACATCACATGGGCCCCTATCCACGTGGGTTGAGATCCCGGTGAGGGTATTTATCTTTTCATGAGATGTATACGTAGTCTCCCCACTGACTTACAGAATGATGATAATTCTACCAGCCTTGACCAGCGTAGGTCCCTTGCATCGATTATGAACCTTGAACCTTATCAAATGCACTGTCGATAACTGTTTCCTGGATACTACATCAGTGCCGGGGTCCAGGGCTCGTAACCCCGCTAGGCGAGGTGAAAATTGCCGGGACTAACCCACGAGTCCGCGCGAGTACTTATCTAGTATCCAGGAAGCAGTCATCGACAGTGAATTTGATAAGCTTCAAGCTTCCGTCTCAATCGATGTAAAACAGATAGATTTTTCGTCCAAACTCGGTAGAGGGGCCTATGTGGCGTAATCTGAACATATCGGGTTTATCCAATAAAAACACCTCTGAAATAATAGGGATGACGCCATATTGTTTCCCGCGAGAATGACGTCACTTTACTTTCGTTTTTAAAATAGATCTTTAATGTGAAATCTAAAAAGTCGTTAAATTTAATTGAGGAAACAACTATACATGTCACAACAACTAGTTCGCCATTTGGTATGAGTTACTGATATAAAATGATTAAAAAGGATGTCCAACACTTCCATACACATTGAACGACTTAACGTGCACGCTTAGAAAATGTGTTAATTGCCGGATGCCGATTTACCCGAAAAATTGTAACCCTACACTTATATCCGAGGTGTATTTCACAGCTCACGGAAATACCCGAGTAGTTCCGATTGTATGTGGCATAGTGGTTTGAGTATAGAACTTCAATTCACATAACTCTTCTCTGCTTAGGTCAAAATCCCGGTGACGGTATTTAAAGTTTCATGACTGATTTACAGAATGATGTTAGTTCTACCAGGCCTAACCAGCATCGGCCCTCTTGTACAGACGGTACCGGGTTCATATCCCCATTAGGCGAGATGAAAATTGCCGTGACTAACCCACGAATCACCGCGAAGCAGTCATCGAGAGTGAATTATATAAGCTTCAAGCTTCCGTCACAATCGATGTAAAATAAATAGGGTTTTCGTCAAAACTCGGATGAGCGACCTCTGTTGCCTAGTAGTTAGAGTACAGACCTTGGATTCACATGACCCCTTTCCTCGTTGGTTAAAATCCCGATGACGGTTTTTAGAGTTTCATAACTGCCTTACAGAATACTAATAGTTCTACCGGGTCTGGTCAGTCCTTATGGGCATTTAAGTATGGGCGCTTCCTCCATCATTAAAAGTCGGGCAATGCAACATTACTGAAAAAATGTTGACGCGATGTAAACATCTGTATACAACAGCCGAACTCGGATGATTGTAGAATGAAATATTTACGTCTGGACCACACGGACCAGTTTCGTCCTAGTCAAACCTATTTGACGCGATCGGAAAATATTGTGAAATTTTTGCATCGGCTAATATCTCCCGTCACGTTAATCCTTTGAACCATTCATTTAATGGTGGACGGTGCGACAAAAAAATTTTGTCGCAACGTTTGAAGTGTGAATTTGTGAAAAAGTGTTTACAGTTGTAAATTATTTTTTTTCTAATCAATCCATGCTCTTAACATACCTTTATTTCGCATATTAACTTCGTAAGAACGGTTTAATTAACACTATGTGACGATCTATTACTCCCGATAAATTTTCTCTGCGCATGCGCACTGAAATGTGAAAATCCTATTAAGCGTTAATTTTAACTGTTTCACGACAATTTATGCCAATTTTTGGTATTAAATAATATTATCGAACATATTTTGTCTTATCAATTGATCTTGGATGGCCATTTTTTGCTCTTAATACAAAAATCAGAATTCCAAAAGTCAGACACTATTTGTTCGTTCGAAATTTCGACTTTAGATTGCCCCATCAGGAAATAAAAAGTAATCTTCACGTCGAATTTTGACTAAGCCTCGTCCCTAACTCCTTCTTACCGTCAATGTTCAAGCATCATCTAAAATAAACCACTGCCAACACATATATGGCATGTGACGCTATAATACAATCTGCGAAATTGTCTCGTCGAAAGCAAGGATTAGCTTGCCGACGAAAAAGAGTGCTGGGAATGGGTTTTCTTTGCAATAATTGGTTTCAACATAGATACTTTTATGTTTATGTCTTATCTTTGTTTGAAAAGTGTACTATGATGTTAATATCTTAGAAATACTCAGATTAAGATAATTTAAATCAACTCATAAATAATATGTGAGTCAACGTCCGATGTGGATTTTGCCCCTAGCCTGTTTCGTCCATGATGCCATAATTAACGTGATCGAGTGAGATTACATGAAACGCGACCGTGCAAAAACGAGACATCTTTTATTTGTCGATGCGCCCAATCCAAGCTAATCAAAACGTCGCGGTTGTCATGTTATAGACGCTGAATAATATTTTGTTTATATTATTCGGTGTATATATCATCACCGCCACCACCAATTAATAAAGTAACTTGGGTCGGACGCATCGACATAGTTAACGTTGGAAAGCGTTTCAGAACAGAACAGAACGGGGCTTCTTATTCCGAACAACTCGGTCATTTATTAAAATGACATAAATGATAATAGGAAGCCATTTCGTAAGCAGTCCAGCAGCATGCAAAAGGCATGTCCGTTTGCAATCGTATCTACACTGCAAATTGCCCGAATATGAGATGGATCGACACTCCTATCTCTTGACACTAGTAAGGTCATTCGGAACACCTCGGCCATTTCTTAAAATAACCTCGGAGGTAATAGAGAGTCATTTTTGAAAGTAGGTCAGCAACGAAGGGCCAATCGTATCAACTCGGCAATCCCTGTCACAAGTCGGGGATTGCCGAAAAGAGCTGATTGACAAAATATGAAACAAAGATATGTTGACATGATCATCTTTAATGAAAAGGGTAAAAAAAAACCATACAATTGTGTTATATAACCAATTTGTGTGTATTTAAATACATATTTAGTGCCTGTCTGCATTTTGCGTTATCCGCCGGAAATAAGGCGAATTACCCCAGGATTTCTGGTGCATTCATGTACTGCCTACGAGGTATATCTACCGACTTGTTACGGGGATTGCCGAGTAAATACGATTGGTGTAAGGTGTGTGAGCAACCCGTTACTAATGATTATACGAGATGTTCAATCAAAGTATTGCAGAATCGTTCAAGTATTCAGTAAAAACATGGGTTTTCAGCATCTTTAAACTGTAAATATTGGAGTTGGTCATACATCTAGTGATGAGAATTGTTTAAATAATCTTTGAACAATTGTCACTCACACAGCACATTCTGTGTGGCAGTCCCTTTATTATCCCTAGAAATTATTGACGCAATGTAAAAGCCCATTTAAAGGCCCATAAAAGGAGATTAATGCTATATCAAACTATATTATTTGGTAAACTTTTGGACAGATTCAAATTGTTCTTACCAGAAAACACCATCAGCACAACTTAAATGTGAAAGTAAACCAGAAATAACCCAGGTTAGCAAGTTTTATAATTCAGATTTCCTGATTCTTCACCTCTGACCTTGACAGTTGATACACACATTTTTGAACCGACCAATTAGAATAGGTTGTTGATAAACATGATTGAATTGGAGACAACTATATTTCAACCACAAAATAACTTATTTTAATGAGTCTTTTTAATAGGGTCTCAATGCATCCTTAAACTAGTCCTCATGACTTTTATGAACATAATAAGAGAACTCCATAATATTTTTTCAGTAATTTATTTGTACTCCTCTCCTTTGATGTGCCTTTAAGAAATGCCATGTGTAACAAAGTTACGTTTCATAGTATATTGTGTTAAACTAATGTTTTGGGCAGGTCAATAGTGTGTGATCATCAGATTAAGGATGCTTTGGAGAAGAAAGTGTTTGTATTCGAAAACTTAAACGAACAATTACTTCAGAAAGAGATGTTACGTCATGTAATCTTTTATTCATCCAATAATTGCTTGGTGAATACGGAAATTCGGGGGAATATAAATTAAAACAATCGCTAACAAACAACCTTGGGGTCTGCATAACGTTTACATGCGTTAGTTCTAAAATGCAATGGAAAACCGTCTACAGTTTAAGTCAATAAAGAATACCGAATCTTTGTTTCCCAATTCTCATCTAATTGTAATTTGCGCCTGCAATATTGTATATGATTACATTGAATACCTTTTATTGCAATATCTTATTTTTTATATGGTCACATTGCATACCTATTATTGCAAAATGTCATAATCTATATTGACTTGATGAGAAACTGTATTCAGTTTAACTCTATACTGAATCTCGAATCTATGTTCCCCCCCCCCCCCATTCTCATTGTATTTTAATTAGGACCCGGAAACTCGTTACATTTTGTTACCGACTGTGCCGTATTTAGAAGTAGAATTAGTTTCTCTAATTCAACAACACCCCGATTTGACATACCTGCAGTAATAGACTAAATACACCATTGTGACTAAATGAGAAAATGCTTGTGACGTGCAATTTATCATTTTGTCATAATGGTTTCTTTCCAATATCGTTTAACACATTACCAAACAATAACGACATTTGACCAGTTTGTTGCAGACGACTCTTGAAAATATTTTGGGAAAAGGAGAAATTGCTCTTAACGAACAATTATTTCTTTTTCCACAGAATATTATTTCGCAACTTCATCACATTTTGAAATTTCGTCTGCAAGCTTTTGGGAAAGGGTTAAACTATTTCGGTCATATATTTTTCTTAATCCTTATCAATTTTCTTGCAGCCACAAATAAGATTTTATCACATCTCTTTTCTTTTAAATTTGACAATCGAGACAACATGATTCTTTTTCATTGATAAGGTTGAACTGTATAACTATGTTTTCGCACCCTTTTCAAACTGACTGATCTGGCTTCTAAAGTCACACATTCGGTCTTCCCACTCCTTTTTATGTATTTGTATTTATAGCTCAAAGATTTCGAAAACGTCCCGACATTTTAAGGACATCTACAAATAATCAGAACTCGTCGAGTTTATCCAATGAAAACTGTAAATGTATTTCTGCTCACGAAATTGTGTCAGCAATGTACCTAATGGGCTTATAAGCCTAATGGAATTATGTAAATTAACTAAACTAAAAACTATCTCAACTGACAGAATCCCTAAGCGTTTTTCTATCAAAATACTGAAATGCTTGTTTTACAACCTCTTTTTATGAACGCAAATATTTCCAGTATCTTAAGAACAGAAACTTGATAATGTTCATTCATCTAGTACCAATGATTATCTATGTCACCTTTGCTTTTCATTGTTGTTACCGAAAAGAATCAGTCCATAAGACAGTATCTTTAACCCTTTACAAAACGCCAAATACTCGACTGTACCATATTGAAAGAGTTTGCAGGCGAAATTTCAAAATGTGATGAAATTGATAATAATCTTCTGACAGGACAGAAAACATTGTGGGAAAAGGAGAAATTGCCCTTAACGAGCAATTTCTTCTTTTCTCACAATGTTTACCAGAGTCGCATGCAACAAACTAGTTACTTGTCGTTATTGTTTGGTAATGGGTTACGATACATGTATCTCTCTTATTACCTGAATCCAAAATGGTTTCTCATGAAAGGTGTTTCGATGAAATAACAATAATAATAATATTTCCTGTATTGCAACATAACACTTCATGAAAAATAGCTAAAATGACACAGAATGTGTCAATACATCTAAGTATGTACCGATGGGTATGTAAAGGGTTTAACCCATTACCAATCGCCAAATTTTCGACTGTCCCAAATTGAAATAGTTTGCAGACGACATTTCGGAATGTAATGGAATTGAAAAATAATCTTCTGATAGAGCTGGAAACTTTGTGGGAAAAGGAGAAATCGCTCTTAAGCACTTTTCCTTTTCCAACAACCTTTTTCAGAGTAGCATGCAACACACTGGTTAAATGTCGTTATTGTTTGGTATTGGGTCAAAAACCAGTGCATGGCTTTATGATCTGAATATATTTCCATGCAATGCACACAAGATATGTATACTTAAATACGAATTTATTATTCGTTTGATGGCTCTTCTCCAGCATGGCTCATACAGCGGTTTATCTACTATACAGTTTTATAGACAAAACGTCGATGTCACGTGTCCATTAACAAACAACTTTATAGGATTGTGCTCAATGATGAAGCTGGGATCGATTGATTTTCCGGAAATACACACCTTACTGACTAGTACTCATTAAGCGCAATTAACCATTTCCCTCTTACACGCGTGTATATAAATATATAGATCTTAGATCAACTTATATTCCAAAACACGTTACTTATTACCCAACTATGTTTAAATTCACAAAGTAATTAATTACCCATAAAAACCACTTCTCGTCCGACTACCCAGTTAATTTAAACATATTTATTTTTCCTTGTTATACATGTATACTACCCAGTCACAACAAACAGGCATTCAAGTTAAGAAGACATAGCTTTTCTATTGACGGTAAATTGCCCCCATATGATGTGTATTATCAACCTGGAAATGAGCATTTCGAATCACCAAAGCTGTTAACCCTATAACGCTGGAAACTAATTCATGCTTATAGAATCAGGTTCGATCCAGGCCAGCCGCCAAGTAAATTGGCGGCTGGCCTGTGATCTACCCTGTTTGCTACTCTGAGTATCTTTCCTCATCAAAATTAAGCAGGTACGTAAGGTTTTGGTAAGCAGACGACACAATAATCTGTTTTTAGACAATTAACCCGCAATCAAAGGGTTAAAAACATAATCTTCACATTTGGAACTGGATTTAGGTAACTTGTATTAGCGTAGGCTATTTAAGTGATTGAATTTAGATAGACTCCGTCTAACTCCGTCCCATGCTTAGGTATTGATGGATTTAATGATACATGTTAGTGGTAACTTACGATGCGCATCTATACGATTTCCGTTGATTGTCGAGAAGGAGAGCAAATTGTTTTTTACTCAGTCGAGATAATTTTCAAGGTGCTAGTTAACCCTTTACCAAACGCCAGATTTTCTTCTCTCCCAAATTGGAAGAGTTTGCAGACGAGCTTTCAAAATGGGATGAAATTGAAAAATAAAACTCTAATTGGATAGAAAATATTGCGGGAAAAGGAGAAATTGCTAGTTCAGAGCATTTTTTTACTTTTACCACAGTGTTTCCAGAGTCGTCTGCAACACACTGGTCTAATGTCGTTATCGTTTGGTAAAGGGTTAATACATGAGAATATTTTCAAAATAAAATGTAGTTAAAACAAAAATGCTTTGTATAGGGAAATAATATTTAGAGATAATTACTTTAACGCAAAATTGATTGAGAATCTGTCAATATATTTAGATAACTACAGACATTATGCGACGGATTTTAAAACCGTTGCAACCCTTTTGAATCTCAATACACATTTATGATTTGAATACAGGTTCTCAATACCTTTATACGAACTAATTCTACGTCGATTGGTTATCATGAAAGACACATGCAAAATAGTACAGTCAAATGTTAAGAGGCCACCTATGGGACAGAGTAAATTGGCTGTTTAAGACAGATTGGCTGCTTAAATTGATTTACACTATAAATCTAACAATGGGACTCTCTGTAGTGGCTGTTTAAGGCAGGTTGGCTGCTTAAAAGGGTGGCTGCTTAACACAAGTTAGACTGTAGTTGTAAACGACATTGAACACCACAGACACGATTATTGTAAATGTTACGTACCTTCGATTATAGACCACTTCACTTTAACTCAGGATAGGTTCGTGTGGGAGGATGCATTTGCCCTCTATAAACATGGAGACATATTACCCGTCTCTTACTGTTAATGATTGGTTACCGAAAAGCAAGGGACAGACATTCTTCTCGCAATTATTCGGTAAAAGGTACCTTGAATTTCTCCAGCGAACATATTCCCTCACATCCTTTATTGTGGGTGGTAAATGTGGCTGGTACAAATTCAAAGCGGAGTGTGGCGACAAATACATAATTTAGTAGAATCCATGTGACAGAAGGATAAATTGCTCATTTTGAGCAATTTATCCTTGTGTCACACTGGTTTCCAAACCGTGAGGTAGCAAATGTGTTAGTATTAGGGTATGAAGTATAATTTTGAAAAGGGTTAAAGGGCAGACATCCTGGAGGTAATTGTTTGGAAATAGCTCAATTGGATTTCCGTATTCAATCCCGGTTTTTGGAATTCAATTGGCCCAGTATGAAAGAAACCCCTGGATTTGGCATGGCTGGAGCTAGGAACTTTCGAATAATTATATTCATATATATATTTTGGAAAATACTTTCCTTGCTTTTAGACCTTTTAAGACTAAGACAGACAAGTTGTTAGAATTCGTGGTACATGCATTTTCGTGACACGCCTGTTTACCAATTCATCGAATTTGTTAGGGTGGTTATCATATGAACTTCCCCCACAAAAAGGAATATAGGCTTTTACGAAACATCACTTAATTCGCGATAATTACATAACGCTAGACATTTCATGTACAAACCTCCTCATAATTAAACAACCCGAATAAAATTTGTGAAGGCAAACGTATTTACAACATTACGTCCGTCACCATCAGAATCAACATTTTAATAAAATTACACAATACGTGATAAATCCATCAAGTTCGGAATGTCATTTACAAACTTACTCTTAAAAACAACCTGAACAGGATTTTTAAAGGCTAACACTTTTCAGCAAAGGCATTCTTTGCTAATGTCGAGAGAGTAAATAATACGACTTTTGAAGGTGAACTGACATGTACCTCTGCGTCACAATTGAGGCAAAAATCATCGTGACAAAAGAAATCACACCATACCATCATGCGAGAATGACGTCACTTTACTTTCGTTTTTAAAATAGATCTTTAATGTGAAATCTAAAAAGTCGTTAAATTTAATTGAGGAAACAACTATACATGTCACAACAACTAGTTCGCCATTTGGTATGAGTTACTGATATAAAATGATTAAAAAGGATGTCCAACACTTCCATACACATTGAACTACTTAACGTGCACGCTTAGAAAATGTGTTAATTGCCGGATGCCGATTTACCCGAAAAATTGTAACCCTACACTTATATCCGAGGTGTATTTCACAGCTCACGGAAATACCCGAGTAGTTCCGATTGTATGTGGCATAGTGGTTTGAGTATAGAACTTCAATTCACATAACTCTTCTCTGCTTAGGTCAAAATCCCGGTGACGGTATTTAAAGTTTCATGACTGATTTACAGAATGATGTTAGTTCTACCAGGCCTAACCAGCATCGGCCCTCTTGTACAGACGGTACCGGGTTCATATCCCCATTAGGCGAGATAAACATTGCCGGGACTAACCCACGAATCTGCGCGAAGCAGTCATCGAGAGTGAATTATATAAGCTTCAAGCTTCCGTCACAATCGATGTCAAATAAATGATTTTTTCGTCCAAACTCGGATGAGCGACCTCTGTTGCCTAGTAGTTAGAGTACAGACCTTGGATTCACATGACCCCTTTCCTCGTTGGTTAAAATCCCGATGACGGTTTTTAGAGTTTCATAACTGCCTTACAGAATACTAATAGTTCTACCGGGTCTGGTCAGTCCTTATGGGCATTTAAGTATGGGCGCTTCCTCCATCATTAAAAGTCGGGCAATGCAACATTACTGAAAAAATGTTGACGCGATGTAAACATCTGTATACAACAGCCGAACTCGGATGATTGTAGAATGAAATATTTACGTCTGGACCACACGGACCAGTTTCGTCCTAGTCAAACCTATTTGACGCGATCGGAAAATATTGTGAAATTTTTGCATCGGCTAATATCTCCCGTCACGTTAATCCTTTGAACCATTCATTTAATGGTGGACGGTGCGACAAAAAAATTTTGTCGCAACGTTTGAAGTGTGAATTTGTGAAAAAGTGTTTACAGTTGTAAATTATTTTTTTTCTAATCAATCCATGCTCTTAACATACCTTTATTTCGCATATTAACTTCGTAAGAACGGTTTAATTAACACTATGTGACGATCTATTACTCCCGATAAATTTTCTCTGCGCATGCGCACTGAAATGTGAAAATCCTATTAAGCGTTAATTTTAACTGTTTCACGACAATTTATGCCAATTTTTGGTATTAAATAATATTATCGAACATATTTTGTCTTATCAATTGATCTTGGATGGCCATTTTTTGCTCTTAATACAAAAATCAGAATTCCAAAAGTCAGACACTATTTGTTCGTTCGAAATTTCGACTTTAGATTGCCCCATCAGGAAATAAAAAGTAATCTTCACGTCGAATTTTGACTAAGCCTCGTCCCTAACTCCTTCTTACCGTCAATGTTCAAGCATCATCTAAAATAAACCACTGCCAACACATATATGGCATGTGACGCTATAATACAATCTGCGAAATTGTCTCGTCGAAAGCAAGGATTAGCTTGCCGACGAAAAAGAGTGCTGGGAATGGGTTTTCTTTGCAATAATTGGTTTCAACATAGATACTTTTATGTTTATGTCTTATCTTTGTTTGAAAAGTGTACTATGATGTTAATATCTTAGAAATACTCAGATTAAGATAATTTAAATCAACTCATAAATAATATGTGAGTCAACGTCCGATGTGGATTTTGCCCCTAGCCTGTTTCGTCCATGATGCCATAATTAACGTGATCGAGTGAGATTACATGAAACGCGACCGTGCAAAAACGAGACATCTTTTATTTGTCGATGCGCCCAATCCAAGCTAATCAAAACGTCGCGGTTGTCATGTTATAGACGCTGAATAATATTTTGTTTATATTATTCGGTGTATATATCATCACCGCCACCACCAATTAATAAAGTAACTTGGGTCGGACGCATCGACATAGTTAACGTTGGAAAGCGTTTCAGAACAGAACAGAACGGGGCTTCTTATTCCGAACAACTCGGTCATTTATTAAAATGACATAAATGATAATAGGAAGCCATTTCGTAAGCAGTCCAGCAGCATGCAAAAGGCATGTCCGTTTGCAATCGTATCTACACTGCAAATTGCCCGAATATGAGATGGATCGACACTCCTATCTCTTGACACTAGTAAGGTCATTCGGAACACCTCGGCCATTTCTTAAAATAACCTCGGAGGTAATAGAGAGTCATTTTTGAAAGTAGGTCAGCAACGAAGGGCCAATCGTATCAACTCGGCAATCCCTGTCACAAGTCGGGGATTGCCGAAAAGAGCTGATTGACAAAATATGAAACAAAGATATGTTGACATGATCATCTTTAATGAAAAGGGTAAAAAAAAACCATACAATTGTGTTATATAACCAATTTGTGTGTATTTAAATACATATTTAGTGCCTGTCTGCATTTTGCGTTATCCGCCGGAAATAAGGCGAATTACCCCAGGATTTCTGGTGCATTCATGTACTGCCTACGAGGTATATCTACCGACTTGTTACGGGGATTGCCGAGTAAATACGATTGGTGTAAGGTGTGTGAGCAACCCGTTACTAATGATTATACGAGATGTTCAATCAAAGTATTGCAGAATCGTTCAAGTATTCAGTAAAAACATGGGTTTTCAGCATCTTTAAACTGTAAATATTGGAGTTGGTCATACATCTAGTGATGAGAATTGTTTAAATAATCTTTGAACAATTGTCACTCACACAGCACATTCTGTGTGGCAGTCCCTTTATTATCCCTAGAAATTATTGACGCAATGTAAAAGCCCATTTAAAGGCCCATAAAAGGAGATTAATGCTATATCAAACTATATTATTTGGTAAACTTTTGAACAGATTCAAATTGTTCTTACCAGAAAACACCATCAGCACAACTTAAATGTGAAAGTAAACCAGAAATAACCCAGGTTAGCAAGTTTTATAATTCAGATTTCCTGATTCTTCACCTCTGACCTTGACAGTTGATACACACATTTTTGAACCGACCAATTAGAATAGGTTGTTGATAAACATGATTGAATTGGAGACAACTATATTTCAACCACAAAATAACTTATTTTAATGAGTCTTTTTAATAGGGTCTCAATGCATCCTTAAACTAGTCCTCATGACTTTTATGAACATAATAAGAGAACTCCATAATATTTTTTCAGTAATTTATTTGTACTCCTCTCCTTTGATGTGCCTTTAAGAAATGCCATGTGTAACAAAGTTACGTTTCATAGTATATTGTGTTAAACTAATGTTTTGGGCAGGTCAATAGTGTGTGATCATCAGATTAAGGATGCTTTGGAGAAGAAAGTGTTTGTATTCGAAAACTTAAACGAACAATTACTTCAGAAAGAGATGTTACGTCATGTAATCTTTTATTCATCCAATAATTGCTTGGTGAATACGGAAATTCGGGGGAATATAAATTAAAACAATCGCTAACAAACAACCTTGGGGTCTGCATAACGTTTACATGCGTTAGTTCTAAAATGCAATGGAAAACCGTCTACAGTTTAAGTCAATAAAGAATACCGAATCTTTGTTTCCCAATTCTCATCTAATTGTAATTTGCGCCTGCAATATTGTATATGATTACATTGAATACCTTTTATTGCAATATCTTATTTTTTATATGGTCACATTGCATACCTATTATTGCAAAATGTCATAATCTATATTGACTTGATGAGAAACTGTATTCAGTTTAACTCTATACTGAATCTCGAATCTATGTTCCCCCCCCCCCCCATTCTCATTGTATTTTAATTAGGACCCGGAAACTCGTTACATTTTGTTACCGACTGTGCCGTATTTAGAAGTAGAATTAGTTTCTCTAATTCAACAACACCCCGATTTGACATACCTGCAGTAATAGACTAAATACACCATTGTGACTAAATGAGAAAATGCTTGTGACGTGCAATTTATCATTTTGTCATAATGGTTTCTTTCCAATATCGTTTAACACATTACCAAACAATAACGACATTTGACCAGTTTGTTGCAGACGACTCTTGAAAATATTTTGGGAAAAGGAGAAATTGCTCTTAACGAACAATTATTTCTTTTTCCACAGAATATTATTTCGCAACTTCATCACATTTTGAAATTTCGTCTGCAAGCTTTTGGGAAAGGGTTAAACTATTTCGGTCATATATTTTTCTTAATCCTTATCAATTTTCTTGCAGCCACAAATAAGATTTTATCACATCTCTTTTCTTTTAAATTTGACAATCGAGACAACATGATTCTTTTTCATTGATAAGGTTGAACTGTATAACTATGTTTTCGCACCCTTTTCAAACTGACTGATCTGGCTTCTAAAGTCACACATTCGGTCTTCCCACTCCTTTTTATGTATTTGTATTTATAGCTCAAAGATTTCGAAAACGTCCCGACATTTTAAGGACATCTACAAATAATCAGAACTCGTCGAGTTTATCCAATGAAAACTGTAAATGTATTTCTGCTCACGAAATTGTGTCAGCAATGTACCTAATGGGCTTATAAGCCTAATGGAATTATGTAAATTAACTAAACTAAAAACTATCTCAACTGACAGAATCCCTAAGCGTTTTTCTATCAAAATACTGAAATGCTTGTTTTACAACCTCTTTTTATGAACGCAAATATTTCCAGTATCTTAAGAACAGAAACTTGATAATGTTCATTCATCTAGTACCAATGATTATCTATGTCACCTTTGCTTTTCATTGTTGTTACCGAAAAGAATCAGTCCATAAGACAGTATCTTTAACCCTTTACAAAACGCCAAATACTCGACTGTACCATATTGAAAGAGTTTGCAGGCGAAATTTCAAAATGTGATGAAATTGATAATAATCTTCTGACAGGACAGAAAACATTGTGGGAAAAGGAGAAATTGCCCTTAACGAGCAATTTCTTCTTTTCTCACAATGTTTACCAGAGTCGCATGCAACAAACTAGTTACTTGTCGTTATTGTTTGGTAATGGGTTACGATACATGTATCTCTCTTATTACCTGAATCCAAAATGGTTTCTCATGAAAGGTGTTTCGATGAAATAACAATAATAATAATATTTCCTGTATTGCAACATAACACTTCATGAAAAATAGCTAAAATGACACAGAATGTGTCAATACATCTAAGTATGTACCGATGGGTATGTAAAGGGTTTAACCCATTACCAATCGCCAAATTTTCGACTGTCCCAAATTGAAATAGTTTGCAGACGACATTTCGGAATGTAATGGAATTGAAAAATAATCTTCTGATAGAGCTGGAAACTTTGTGGGAAAAGGAGAAATCGCTCTTAAGCACTTTTCCTTTTCCAACAACCTTTTTCAGAGTAGCATGCAACACACTGGTTAAATGTCGTTATTGTTTGGTATTGGGTCAAAAACCAGTGCATGGCTTTATGATCTGAATATATTTCCATGCAATGCACACAAGATATGTATACTTAAATACGAATTTATTATTCGTTTGATGGCTCTTCTCCAGCATGGCTCATACAGCGGTTTATCTACTATACAGTTTTATAGACAAAACGTCGATGTCACGTGTCCATTAACAAACAACTTTATAGGATTGTGCTCAATGATGAAGCTGGGATCGATTGATTTTCCGGAAATACACACCTTACTGACTAGTACTCATTAAGCGCAATTAACCATTTCCCTCTTACACGCGTGTATATAAATATATAGATCTTAGATCAACTTATATTCCAAAACACGTTACTTATTACCCAACTATGTTTAAATTCACAAAGTAATTAATTACCCATAAAAACCACTTCTCGTCCGACTACCCAGTTAATTTAAACATATTTATTTTTCCTTGTTATACATGTATACTACCCAGTCACAACAAACAGGCATTCAAGTTAAGAAGACATAGCTTTTCTATTGACGGTAAATTGCCCCCATATGATGTGTATTATCAACCTGGAAATGAGCATTTCGAATCACCAAAGCTGTTAACCCTATAACGCTGGAAACTAATTCATGCTTATAGAATCAGGTTCGATCCAGGCCAGCCGCCAAGTAAATTGGCGGCTGGCCTGTGATCTACCCTGTTTGCTACTCTGAGTATCTTTCCTCATCAAAATTAAGCAGGTACGTAAGGTTTTGGTAAGCAGACGACACAATAATCTGTTTTTAGACAATTAACCCGCAATCAAAGGGTTAAAAACATAATCTTCACATTTGGAACTGGATTTAGGTAACTTGTATTAGCGTAGGCTATTTAAGTGATTGAATTTAGATAGACTCCGTCTAACTCCGTCCCATGCTTAGGTATTGATGGATTTAATGATACATGTTAGTGGTAACTTACGATGCGCATCTATACGATTTCCGTTGATTGTCGAGAAGGAGAGCAAATTGTTTTTTACTCAGTCGAGATAATTTTCAAGGTGCTAGTTAACCCTTTACCAAACGCCAGATTTTCTTCTCTCCCAAATTGGAAGAGTTTGCAGACGAGCTTTCAAAATGGGATGAAATTGAAAAATAAAACTCTAATTGGATAGAAAATATTGCGGGAAAAGGAGAAATTGCTAGTTCAGAGCATTTTTTTACTTTTACCACAGTGTTTCCAGAGTCGTCTGCAACACACTGGTCTAATGTCGTTATCGTTTGGTAAAGGGTTAATACATGAGAATATTTTCAAAATAAAATGTAGTTAAAACAAAAATGCTTTGTATAGGGAAATAATATTTAGAGATAATTACTTTAACGCAAAATTGATTGAGAATCTGTCAATATATTTAGATAACTACAGACATTATGCGACGGATTTTAAAACCGTTGCAACCCTTTTGAATCTCAATACACATTTATGATTTGAATACAGGTTCTCAATACCTTTATACGAACTAATTCTACGTCGATTGGTTATCATGAAAGACACATGCAAAATAGTACAGTCAAATGTTAAGAGGCCACCTATGGGACAGAGTAAATTGGCTGTTTAAGACAGATTGGCTGCTTAAATTGATTTACACTATAAATCTAACAATGGGACTCTCTGTAGTGGCTGTTTAAGGCAGGTTGGCTGCTTAAAAGGGTGGCTGCTTAACACAAGTTAGACTGTAGTTGTAAACGACATTGAACACCACAGACACGATTATTGTAAATGTTACGTACCTTCGATTATAGACCACTTCACTTTAACTCAGGATAGGTTCGTGTGGGAGGATGCATTTGCCCTCTATAAACATGGAGACATATTACCCGTCTCTTACTGTTAATGATTGGTTACCGAAAAGCAAGGGACAGACATTCTTCTCGCAATTATTCGGTAAAAGGTACCTTGAATTTCTCCAGCGAACATATTCCCTCACATCCTTTATTGTGGGTGGTAAATGTGGCTGGTACAAATTCAAAGCGGAGTGTGGCGACAAATACATAATTTAGTAGAATCCATGTGACAGAAGGATAAATTGCTCATTTTGAGCAATTTATCCTTGTGTCACACTGGTTTCCAAACCGTGAGGTAGCAAATGTGTTAGTATTAGGGTATGAAGTATAATTTTGAAAAGGGTTAAAGGGCAGACATCCTGGAGGTAATTGTTTGGAAATAGCTCAATTGGATTTCCGTATTCAATCCCGGTTTTTGGAATTCAATTGGCCCAGTATGAAAGAAACCCCTGGATTTGGCATGGCTGGAGCTAGGAACTTTCGAATAATTATATTCATATATATATTTTGGAAAATACTTTCCTTGCTTTTAGACCTTTTAAGACTAAGACAGACAAGTTGTTAGAATTCGTGGTACATGCATTTTCGTGACACGCCTGTTTACCAATTCATCGAATTTGTTAGGGTGGTTATCATATGAACTTCCCCCACAAAAAGGAATATAGGCTTTTACGAAACATCACTTAATTCGCGATAATTACATAACGCTAGACATTTCATGTACAAACCTCCTCATAATTAAACAACCCGAATAAAATTTGTGAAGGCAAACGTATTTACAACATTACGTCCGTCACCATCAGAATCAACATTTTAATAAAATTACACAATACGTGATAAATCCATCAAGTTCGGAATGTCATTTACAAACTTACTCTTAAAAACAACCTGAACAGGATTTTTAAAGGCTAACACTTTTCAGCAAAGGCATTCTTTGCTAATGTCGAGAGAGTAAATAATACGACTTTTGAAGGTGAACTGACATGTACCTCTGCGTCACAATTGAGGCAAAAATCATCGTGACAAAAGAAATCACACCATACCATCATGCGGAAGGTCAGGAACAAATTTACGGTAACTACTTGGGTATTTCCGTGTCCTGAGAAATACAATTATGTACACCTCGTGTGGGGTTACATTTTTCGGGTGAAGCAATATGGCTGCTTCCATGTTATGTCAGAAATGTTTTATTGGAGAATAAACACCCTTTAAGTTTAAATTGGGTACAATCGTTTTTTTTTTGCATTTCCGTGACCTGAAATATATACATAGTACATAAGTGTATGGTGACACACTTTGTCAATTAGTACTACTCAGGTGTTTCCGTGAGCTGAGAAATACACATCGGATATAAGTGTAAGGTTACAATACAGTGATGTCTCCTTAATCCAGACACGCCCGTTCGTTCCCAATAAAATTTCCGGATTAACAAGTCATCCGGACTAATGAAGCAATGCCTGGTCTAATACACGTTAAGACAAAAACGGTCTAAATGCACGTGTATACTTATAAGCCTTTGCCAAACGCCAAAGTGTCTTTCGTTTTCAGACGACATTTCAAAATGTGATGAAATTCAAAAATAATCTTCGGATATGGCAGAAAACATTGTGGGAAAAGGAAAACTTGCTCGTGACGAGCAATTTCTCCTTTACCCACAATGTTTTCAAAAGTCGTCTGCAACAAACGGGTTAAATGTCGTTATTGTTTGGTAATTGGTTAGACAAATTACTACAAATAATTCCGTTCCCTTACAATTTCGTTCGGATTGCGAGAGATCCGGATAAACGGGGTCCGGATAAACGAGGTTTCACTGTATTTCGAGCGAATCGTCCCGTCTAATAACACATTTCCTGGGAGCGTCTAGGTAAAGGAGTTCAATGTGTATGAAATTGTTGAATATCATCTTAAATAAGTATTTTGATCGGTAGTTCGTACGTAATAGTAAAAATATAAGTTTAGGTATATGTTACTGTTTCCTTAATCAGATTAGACCACTACTTAGATTTCACATTTAAGATCTATATTTGAAAACGAAAGTACAATGTAAGAAGTCTCACGAGAACCAATATGGCGGCTTCCATATTACTTGGGAGATGTTTTCATTGGATGAACCCGATGAGCTTAGGTTGGAAACCACTATGTAACAGACTATTCGTGTAAGTATTAAATGTATCTCCAAGGAAGAGAAATAACTATAGAAACAACTCGTGCAGGAAATAAATAATATAGACAAAACCGATTTATCTCCCTTTATATGCAGTTTAGACGTGACTATCTTGTTGTCTCTGAGCGTATCCCCTTTCCTAATTTGACTGATTTTTATATTTACTGGTGGTCAAGCATTAATGATAGCCTCGTTCAGATGATAAGTGTACATACATAAAGTACCGAAAGATACCAATACTTTCTGGACTTTACCGCCACCAATCTGAACTAATCGGGTTTATCTAATGACAACACCCTGACGTAACATGAAAGCCGCCATGTTGGGTTTATCTAATGAAAATACCTCTGATATAATATAGAAGCCGTTATAATGCTCATTGATCATTTGCAGCTATCCATACACCATGATATTCATCACACTCTCATGTTTATATCTTATTTATTACAGACGTGTCAAAAGTTTACCATCCTGGTGACTTATGTGCCAGATGGGCCGGTGCTTTACTATTTATCTATTCATTCATTTATTTTTTTTATTTATTTATTTGTAGTGACCGCTCATTATTAATTTAGGAAGGCCCTGAACTTCGTAAACCTTCAAGGACTATCAAGAGCAAAACCACCACCATTCCGTTTGTCAGCTGAGAGTTTGCCTGCCATTATCCCTTAGAATGCTTGGTAATTTTCTAAAAATGGATTTTTGTATCGTCTGCTTTTCAAAACCTTCATTATCCGCTTACTTTTGATGAAGAAAGATACTCAGAGTAGCAAAAATGTAAGACCACGGGCAAGCCACTAATTTACTTGGCGGCTTGCCTGGATCCAAACTGTTTGCAAAAGCAATAAGTTGGTTCCAGCACTTTAAGGGTTAAGATTCAAGTTCTCTGCTGCCAAGATTTGAGCCCATCTAGAGAGGGGCTTTGTGATATCATGTTCAGCAGACAAACCACCAGGCGGCATTATCTTGGCAAGACCAAATGGCCATTTTTGCGTGCTGATTTGTTTCGTTCTTTTACGGGAGAAAACTCTTGTGGGTCTGCTTCCGAGGCATACACGATGCTCTCCCCTGGTTTTTGAAATTTATCGCTCACTTTTCACGGAAAATAAAAACGCTGATGGAACAACTTTATAATCTATTCATAATCTAATATGCAGCGATATTTATTACATGGCAACAAAATCGAGCATTCTTATGTTATATAGAATCATGATTATGTTTGACGATTACTAGATTCTTTCAACTCTTACATATTTTCTACAAATGTGTATGTTTATAGTGCCCTTGAAGTTATCTATGCTTGATACTATAATGTGCTCTTTCAATAATGACAGATTTTGATACAGAACTATCCATCTTTATGTGCGTCATTATAAATCATATGAGAGAATTTAGTTTTACATTGCAGTATTAGTATGTTTGTTTGTAAATTGCAATGACAAAAAACTTTGTACTGTAGCGAAAGAAAGGGGTATCGCTTCAGGCCTGGCGCAACCATTCTAGACGGGTTGATAAAACTACCTTGTGTAACAAATATAACATTATATTTATACGATATCTTACTATATAACAGGGCCATTCGACGACTGTCGGATAATCGGTGTTGAAAGCTGAGAGACCGCGTTTACCACGATGCCTGCTCGGACTGGGCGTAGCTATGCGGCCCAGTAAGCATATTAAGGGCGCTCATATAAATCCTGAAATTTAAGTTATACGCTATACGATCAACGGCTTGTCTTGGTAGTTATTTCACTACGGTATGTTTACGCCTAAATAAAGTATTAATATTCATAAACTTCCTCGCAATTAGAAAAGGATGAACAAGAGACCACAAGGTGAACCCACCGATCACGGGGATTGATCCGGCTACTCCTGCCAACCAAAGCCGAAAAACCACTTTTCTCAAAACCCCATTGGAACATCCGTATGAATCTGATACATACACATACAAAACAAGATAAGCCGAACGGCTTAAATATCATATCTCAGTCAAACTTTGAGTTAAGAAAACATTAACGCTAGCTTAAGCTTCAACCATAACGGAAAATAGATTGATCTTATAACGAGGAAATAAGTGGATTCCACGAAGAGACTCTTGAATATGATAGATGTGCGTAGGAATCTCCTTGGTCACGTGGGTCTTAAACCAAATCACACACCATCACGCCGGCTAAACTGGTCCCCCGCTGTCTACTGGCTCCACTATGTTCCACGCGATAGACAGCGGGAAGCCTACAAATTCTGAGCGATTTGATTGGTCGAAATGCAACGTTTCGAATTACGACAACAAGAAGAGGGGCATGGTTGTTTTCCCTGAATAACTAATTTTCGTTTTATATGCGGACAGCACTCTATCGGACTTTAATTATCCCTTAATTTGTATCAAATGCTTGTCAAAATTTCAATTTCAAATAATTTCTTCCAATATTATTGCATTGTGCATTTTCATTTAAAAGCGAAAGCCCAACGAAGGTAGTCCGCAAGAAGAAAAGTTGGCGGCTTACATACTATGTCAGAGGTGTTTTCATTGGTTTAGATTGCCTTGTATATAACGTCTGGGAAGGTAGTCCGAATGACCCAGACATAGATATTTCATTCTGATATAATCACAGATTGGATCATCTGAGTTATTGTGAAGGTTATGGTATTCAAATGGTCTTTAAAGTCGTTAACCCTTTTCTCCATTATAACCTATTTAACCCATTACCAAATAATAACGACATTTAACCATTTTGTCGAAGACCACTCTAGAAAACATCGTGGAAAAAGGAGAAATTGCTCTTAACGAGCAATTTTTCCTTTTCCCACCATGTTTTCTGCCCTATCAGAAGATTATTTTCCAATTTCATCACATTTTGAAATGTCGTCTGCAAACTCTTTCAATTTGGGAAAGTCGAAAATTTGGCGTTTGGTAAAGGGTTAAGAACAGTCTTATCTGTAGGTCTTTCGTTATGAATCATAAGTTCTCATTTATTTTGATCTTGTAACATAAGTATGTATGATGGTGAATTGTAATGAAAAGAAACTGTATAGTTCACGTCTAAATAATGTATTTGCATTCGTTTTATAACAAGGGTTCCGACTCTCCAACGGAATATTCGAATACTGCCCGTACGGAATTGACTGTTACTCAAACAATCAATGAAATATTGACAAAGTTCTTTCGGGTATCGGAAGAAAAATGTTTTATCCTCCAAATATCCTCCTATGACCGTGCCTTACGTGTTGCCATTACAACAAGCGTTCTTTTTTCAAAGTTTATACGATTACTGGTCCCATTGACAGACGTTTGTTCACCTCATTTACTCCCTATACAATAACATGGCGCTAAGTGGGTCTGAAATACCCAATGAAATGATAAAAGCAGTTCCATTCTATAATAAAGACCTCTATAGCGTTGGACTAAAAAGAAAGTGTTATATGACCCATGATATATTAGAAACCCAAGTCGTCAAAAATAAACGAAATGGGAATCGGGTTGGAAACCAGTGTGGAGAATAATGTGTTAAGGTAGAATACCCATTATCCACCATTTTGAAAATCATTCTTTAGTCGGATTGCTTCGGTCTTTCTCGGTATGCTCCGGTCCGGGTCGGAATTATTTGGTTCAATGGGAATAGTTTCGACAAGGACTAATGAATACCGAGAAAGACTCAAATAATCTGACGACAAGAATGGATTTCAAAATGGCGGGTTATGGGTATTCTACCTTAACTTACTACCAACACAGGCATCAACTTAAAGTTTGTTTGAAGCAGTTTTGTCATATTTTTTCTGAGATGAGAACGATTGGAAATATAAGAACCGTTGACAAAATGGGTATAGACCAAATGGCACAAACCCCAAATGAAGGGTTATAAATTGAAACATCCCGATGAAAAAATATCGGACAAGTTCAGCATTTTCCCAATCTAGTTTGCTATGGAAAAGCTTTTTACGTGATAGACAACTCAAGTGATTTAACACATGCAATACATATGTGATAGGTATGTTATGAATCATTGCAAAACAACCCAAGAGCTTATCTTGGAGAGTTAAAGGTGCTTGTTTACGGAAGAAAAATATAGAAGTCAGAAAGAAATGTCGTTGAAACAATACAGTTTTTGTATAATTGTTTAATAAACGATAACAAGTAATAGCTATTAAAAGCATGACTTATTCAGGAAGCATCACATTATATTAGTATTAACAGTTTATATGCGGTAGATATCAAAAGGGGTGACATGCTTTTATATTAGAATATAGCTAATTTAGTTGTATTCAGGTTATAACTAACTAAAACGATCTAATTTTGTGTTTAAAGACTATCCAGCAGTGAGTATCATATAACTAAACAGCTGTGTGAAATGTTTAGGAAATTATCATTTAACTTCATAGCTTCATCACATCTGTGACCAACCACCTTTAAGTGCTGTAAACGCGCCTTGAGTGACACTGATGGATATGCCTGTTTTAATCGGCATTGAGAGTCTTAGATCTAGGTTACCAAATTATACATTGCGAATTTTACTGCATTTGCATGCAACAGACGTCTTGTTTACATTGTGTTTCATCTCACTTAACTTCTTGACTCCAGCCGATGTTTATCGAGAAAGACCGAAATAATCCGACAAAAGAATCCGTTTCAAAATGGTGGAAAATGTGTATTTTTCCTTACAAATTGTATGTATTCCTTGGGAGATGGGACCGGTCGAGGTGTTATGGAGTCAAGAATTTAAACAAACATCTCGCAGTGATCTCTCTTGATGGGATTATTCAATGCAACCACAAATGGCACGCGATCATCTACTTAGAAACGGTAATAGCTTTTAAAGATGGCGACGACATTCACTCTTTTGTGCTTTATTTGTTAAGAAAACGAAATTCTTTTTCTTTAAATTTGATTTGGTTAGAAATCATCAAAAGAAGATATTATTACTAAATTAACTACGTTTTCCGATTTAAAAAAAACCAAAAAAAAAACGTTATTTAAACTTCATCCTAATCTGGATGAAAATACACTTTATGATGGATATGTTGCAGATACAGTGATCGATGCAGCAAATCAAGGGGTTATTACTGTGAGAAGTTTGGAATTAAGATTGCATCTCGAAGTAAACGTTATGATGGATATGTTGCAGATACAGTGATCGATGCAGCAAATCAATGGGAGATTACTGTGAGAAGTTTGGAATTAAGAGTGCATCTCGAAGTAAACGTTATGATGAATATGTTGCAGATACAGTGATCGATGCAGCAAATCGAGGGGAGATTACAGTGAGGAGTTTGTAATTAAGATTGCATCTCGAAGTAAACGTTATGATGAATATGTTGCAGATACAGTGATCGATGCAGCATAGGAAGGGGAGATTACTGTGAGAAGTTTGGAATGAGGATTGCAAATTGAAGCTCACTTTATGATGAATATGTTGCAGATACAGTGATCGATGCAGCATAGGAAGGGGAGATTACTGTGAGAAGTTTGGAATGAGGCTTGCAAATTGAAGCTCACTTTATGATGAATATGTTGCGGATACAGTGATCGATGCAGCATAGGAAGGGGAGATTACTGTGAGAAGTTTGGAATGAGGATTGCAAATTGAAGCTCACTTTATGATGAATATGTTGCAGATACAGTGATCGATGCAACGTAGGAAGGGGAGATTACTGTGAGAAGTTTGGAATGAGGATTGCAAATTGAAGCTCACCTTATGATGAATATGTTGCAGATACAGTGATCGATGCAGCGTAGGAAGGGGAGTTTACTGTGAGAAGTTTGGAATGAGGCTTGCAAATTGAAGCTCACCTTATGATGAATATGTTGCAGATACAGTGATCGATGCAGCGTAGGAAGGGGAGTTTACTGTGAGGAGTTTGTAATTAAGAGTGCATCTCGAAGTAACCTTTACGATGAAAATCTTGTGTTGGAAGTGATCGATGCAGCGTATCAAGGGGAGACTACTGCAAGAGGATTTGAATTAAGGGCGCATCTCGAAGTAAACTTTACGATGAAAATCTTGTGGTGGCAGTGATCGATGCAGCGTAGCAAGGGGAGATTTCCTTGAGAGGTTCGGAATCAAGAGCTCCAAGTACACCTTATAATGAAAATGTCGTGGTGACAGTGCTCGTTGCTGCGTAGCAAAGGGAGATTACTATGAGGAGTTTGGAATTAAGAACGCACCTTGCAGTACACTTTATTGAGCATGGGGTAACTATATAAATTGAGAACACGCACTTCGCGAATCAGAACCAGATTCCAAGGTTGTAAAACGACGGATATACTTTCCTTGCTGTCATACTTAAAACGTCAAGCCTGCGAAGGTCTAACATGCAATCACAACAATCCATACATTTCCCTTAAAACGGTAGACTTATAGAAGACGACAAAACTGATTGAGCATTAGAAGAGTCTTAGTCATGCTATGTTTCTTGACATTTGCAGTTGCTTTAAATTTAATCCAGCTATACAGTGACGTCTCGTTAATCAGAACACGTCTGTTCTCAACAAAATTTCCGGATTAACAAGTCATCCGGACTAATGAAGCAGGGCCTGGTCTTTTACACATTAAGACATAATGGTCTATATGCACGTGTATACTTATAACCCTTTACCAAACGCCAAATTTGATGAAATTAAAAAATAATCTTCTGATATGGCAGAAACTATCGTGGGAAAAGGAGAAATTGCTCGTGACGAGCAATTTCTCCTTTACCCACAATGTTTTCAAAAGTCGTCTGCAACAAACTTGTTAAATGTCGTTATTGTTTTGCAATCGGTTAGGCAAATTACTAAAAATAATTCCGTTCCCTTAAAATTTCGTTCGGATTGCGAGACATCCGGATAAACGGGGTCCGGATAAACGAGGTTTCACTGTATATTCAAATATTCATATTCCATACAGAAAGCCTTAGAATACTTTTGTTTTTTTTTCTGCCCAATATTGTTTTGCATCGACAACATCAACAGGAAGTGAAGCCAAGAAAATAGGGCTACAATTCTTCTAAGAAACGCTTGATAATTCAGATTGCCTGGTTCTTCACCTCTTACCTGGTCACGTGATACACACATATTTTAACCGATCAGACATTTTTCATTATTTCAAATATGTAAACACAGAGATTGTTGATAAACATGATTTAATTGGAGACAACTATATTTCAAGTGCAAAATAACTGATGCTCAAGGAGTTTATTAAACAGTGTCTCACAGCATTCATAAATTAATTTTCTTGACTCTTTTTAACATACTAAAAGAACTCGATCTATATTTTTTCAGTAAACCATTTGTAATAATATCCTTTAATGTGCCTTTATATGGACACATGTCAATGGCTTGAATATGTTTGACAAATATATTGCAGCTTTAGTCACTCACGCACGCAAACATTCTGGTATGAAGTGATTGCCTTTTCGGCCATTAATAATGTGTTCAACACAACCAATAAACCGTATGGACTATTCAATATTGATAATAGCTTCCACCAGACATATTAACATTTAAAGCCGCTTGGCGATACGGTGTGTCTAGAAGTCTGTGATATCCTTAACCCTTTACCAAACAGCAACTTTTCGACTGTCCCAAATTCAAAGAGTTTGTAAAGGAAATTTCAAAATGTGATGGAATTATAAAAGAAATCTTCTGATATGACAGGACACATTGTGGGAAAAGGAGAAATTGCTCGTTCAGAGCAATTTCTCTTTTTCCCACAATGTATTTCAAAGCCGTCTGCAACAAACTTGTCAAATGTCGCTATTGTTTGGTAATGGGATAAGTCGCTGACAAGGCATTTCCATATGTAAAGGACGTACTTTAGTAACGATTTCGCAGCAATTCGGGTGATAACCTCTCTCACGAAGTTTGCAGAGGTGTCCCAAACGCTTTCGTCAGTAGCATATCATGAACACTACGGCCGCATTAGAGAGGTGTATGCATCCTTTTCGATTTTATCGAAACCTCGCTAGTACTGGCGGGGGAATCATATGACCAATGTTTACCAATGTGTTCGAACAAGATGGTCGGTCACAGGTACTTTTGCTTGTTTCATTCGCTTTTGTCAATGATAGCCACACCCCAAATTAGTTGACCATCAACTTTCCGTTTCTGATGGTTTATTGTATCGATTATTTCGATATTTCTATTCATATACGAGGGTTGGTAGGGAAGTTCATGGACTGGAGCTACAAAAACGATATTCAGCAGTATACATGTATAAGATATATTTGATCATAAAATTTGATCTATTATCTCTATAATGTATCAATTTCAGGAATGTGCGATTAACATTAAAACAAATATAACACAAAACAACAATGCGGTCGTACGTACCCGGAGCACGACAGCGTACAAAACGCGACGTCATGATAACGTCAAGATAAAGTCAAATGTGCTGGAGCTCTTTAACATTTTGAACGCCGCAGTTGGTGTCCGAGCAAGACTTATGCAAAATTTAACAACTGACCTAAATTAAACTTCGCCAGTTGACGTCATGTTTTTTTAGTTTAAATTACCACTGCGGTGATGAAAGTCCTTATTACTTTTGAAAGCGGAACCAGAATTACATCAACATTTCATGTCATGACGTCAGAGGTACAATATCACAGTAAACGAATTCACAGAGATTTGCAAATGCGTGAACATTTTCTATTGAGTGATAAGTCAAAATGAAAAAGTTTGAATAACATGTAATTTTTGACGTGCTCCGGGTGCGTCGACCCACATTACTATGAGGACAGATAATTCGGCAACCAATGGACAAAACTGAATAAAACACCTGCTATGGGTTGATAAAGAGTTATACAGTGTTTATTGAAGTTTTCAATGTGTTATGACGGATGATAAAAAAGTTATGAGAACAGTCCACGAACTTCCCTACCAACCCGCGTACATGTAACCATACAGATTTCTTGAATTTTCCCGCTAAATTGTGCTTCGCTCAATATAACAGGAATGGGATGACGTACAATAATCAAATATGTATGAGAAAATGGAAATTAAAGAAACTTTTGATTTTTATTAAGATGATATCTTTTTAAATTCAATTAAACATTTATAACTAATTAATTGTGGTTGTAAATCTCTTGTAAAGTTAGTTAAAGATACATAAACAATTCATTAGCGTCGATATTTTTTTCTTTTAAAAAATGTTCAGGAAATAAATAGATTTAGCTAATGACATTGTTCCCCAGGTAATACCGATATACGACATACATTACAGTTTTGCGCTTTCTGTTGTTGGGTTGTGTAAAAAGGTTACTAATAATACCACGAAGAAATTTAATTTACACTGTATATGGAATGCTAAAACATTCTCGTCATGAAGGCTAAATGCCTCGACATTAGTATTAATGCTATTTCTTATCGTTCTAAAAAGCGTTACACATTCATTTTACCCTTAGAATTCTCGGTGATTGTCTAAACGTAGATTTTTGTGTCGTCTGCTTTCCAAACCCTTAAGTAACTGCTTGATATTGATAAGGACAGATACTCAGAGTAGCAAACAGAGTATATCATAACAGACCAGCCACCAATTTACTTAACGACTGACCTGCATCCGACATGTTTGCAAAAGGATGAAATCGTTTCCAGGACTACAAGCGTTAAGCATAGCCTAATGACGTCACAATTACATATCGGAACTAATCGAATTACAAAGTGATGGGTTACGTCAGGGAGTTTCTAGAAAGATGTAATTCAAAATAATTATTCAAAGTCACAGGAAAAGACTATCTTTTTTTTTATACACTTAAAAGAATTAAAAGGATACAAGTTTGTTTCCTATGACCATTTTGCAATATGCATCATATCCAACTATAGCTGTTGTGAATGTTTAAAGAATTTCATTTCTGACTTCCAAACTTTATCAAATCTGCGATCAAGGACTTTCTAGAACGTTGGCAACACCTTAACCCAAACAATAACGATATTTGAACAGTTTGTTGCAGCTGACTCTAGAAAACATTGTGGGGAAAAAGAGAAATTGTTTTTAACGAACAATTTCTCATTTTCCCACACTGTTTTCTACCCTATCAGAAGATTATTTTGCAATTTAATTCCATTTTGAAATGTCATCTGCAAACAACAACATGAAAAGATTTATGTTCTTGTTTTAATATCAACGCGTGGGCGAGTACCCCCCTTTTTTCAGCGAAAGCCTTACATTTATAATATTTAAGAACCGTCTTATTAAGCCTTAGCCAATCACAAGGGGCTTTTTAGATCACATGATATATAGTGATGTTTCGTTAATCCGAACGCGCCCGTTCCCAACAAAATGTCCGGATTATCGAATCATCCTGACTAATGAAGCGAAAAAAAACGAACATTATGTAATAGATAACATGAACTCTGTCAGGGGCCTCCGTGGCCTAGTGTTTAGAGTACAGAACTTGAAATCACATGGCCCCTCTCTGCTAGGGTTCAAATCCTGATAGGGATATGGATTTTTATGAGAGGCAGTCTCCCGACTGACTTACGGAATGCCGATGGTTCTACCCGCCTTTACCAGCCCTTATGGGCAGTTGAGTATGGGGTCTTCCTCCCTCCATCATTAATAGTCGGGCATCGCTACATAACTGAAATAATGTTGATGTGATGTAAAACCCATATATATAAAAAAAAGAATTCTGTCATGCCTAGTATGCATACGGCGAATCTGGTTGAAAGGGAATCATTATATGCATGGGGAAAATGCAACAGATTTTATTCAGAATGGAATCAATTAGGAAGGATTGTGTTTTTCTGAAATGGTTGTTACCAGTTGTCAAATACGTTAAGAATGAAGAAATGACAGGACTTTCTCGCTGCACCTAACTTAACCATTTATAGTGCTGGTACCGACTTCATGATTATGCAAGCAGGTAAGTTCCAGAGCAGCCACCAAATAAATTGGCGGCTGGCCTGTGATCAAACTTGTTTGCTACTCTGGGTACCTTTCCTCAACAAAATTAAACAGATATTTAAACGACACAAAGATCTTTCTTTAGAAAGTTACCCATTCTAAGGGTGAAAGAAATTTCCAGTTTGGATGGTGCCTTTTATATGCTCCTGTTTAATAAGGTTCAAGAAGCATTTCATTATCATTCAACGTATGTCTATTTTCTTTCGTCAAAAAGAAAAAAAAACATGTCTAGAGCGATTTGGCCAGCATTGAACTTACAGCACTGGGAGAGTTCCAATGTCCCCTGAAACACGATCCGTCCAAAAAAAGCCCAACTGCTGTGACAACTTAAAAAGCACACCCAAAAAAAAGTATCTAGCACAAATGATTGAAATCTCAGGGTCAGTTGTATTACAGAGCTAATTCCTCCCAGGCCGACACTTTGACAGCGCTTGGTGCCTCAAAGAATCTATACAGGCGAATGAAAACGCAATTCGCTGGGGGAAAACACTTGTTCACTGGTAGCTTGCATAGAGCACTGGTTCTATGGTTTTTATTGGACTTTGCTATCATTACGAATTCTTTATGGTTTGGATGTTATGTGCTTTGGTGCGTAAAAATTCGGTTTTACTGGAATGAGTATTTGTTTTTCACGATGGCTTAACGCGATTTTCAACTGTTTATATGAAGTTATTTGCATCTTTCGACGTGAACTGCCAGTGTTATGGGTATGGTTTGCAGAACAGTCTTGTCCAAAGGCACTCCAAAGTGAAAAAATGCCGCTTGTTCACAGAATAGAAAATTGGAAAGTCAAAATAGAATGCCGTTGAAACAATACATCTTTTGTATTGTTGTAGATTTACAATTAAAAGTAGCTATTTTAAAGTTCATATGATTCCAGTAGCGTTAATGTATTTAAGTATGCATAGTTTATATGCGGTAGGTGTTGAAAGGGATGTAACACTTTTGGATCAAAATAAAGATAATTTACTGTGAACATTTTTAAAGAAATCAGATTTTTACTTCCGAATTTCCTGACACCTATGAACAAGCACTTTCTTTTCAACATTTCTAATTCAGAATATAAACATACAAAATGCGTACTTGCTACGCACCAAACGTTGCAAGTAAAAAGGGAATAATGATATGCTAGGTTTAATCTGTTTAATAAGAAACGGATCGTATATTTTGTTTCAATAAAAAACGGATTATATTTTTTGTTTCAATAAAAACAGGTGGTATATTTTGTTTCAACAAAAAAATGGATCGTATTTTTTGCTTCAATAAGAAACGTATAGTATATTTTCTTTTAATAAGAAACGAATGGTATATTTTGTGAAGATGGTTAAAAACAGCTGTGTTTTTTTGCGAATGATTCAGGTTTCCTTTCTTTTCAATGCGTATAATACCGGAGTGGGAAAAACAATAGGTGTGGGAAGTTGTAATATACTCTTGGATAGTTACCCTCATATCGGTACCAGTTTCGTTTTATTGTAGAAATACATGATATCTAACCACGCACGCTTTCTCTAAATTGTCTGTTAGTTGCAGACTACTCTAGAACATAGTGTGGGAAGATGAGAAATTGATTTTAACAAGCAATTTCTCCATTTCCCACATTGTTTTCTGCCCTATAAGCAGATTGTTTTTCAATTACATCACATTTTGAAATGTCGTCTGTATACTCTTTCAAATTGGGACAGTTGAGAATTTTGCGTTTGGTAAAGTTATAAAAGAGTTACTGATAGGCTAATACGTTCATATTATGCTTTTAAAAAAACCTGAGCGATAATGTTTGTTAACAATTGACGATGTAAGAAGGTCAGCCGAGAATTGCCGGATGAATTTTGTTAAATATCGGGAACCAATGAAATCAGAGAAATTCTTCATTTTGAATATTCGCGTTAGTGTAACTTACACAATTTTACTGTAGACGAGCGCTATTTTGGCTTTAAAGAGACTCTCTCAGAGATGGAGATTTAATTTTTTTAGATAAGTCGTCTTCTACCGTAAACAGAACAACAAATATTTAAGAAGTAACATAGAGCTAGATTATCAACCCTGATCGTAACTATACAAAGAAGATGTAGAACGTTAAACTCGCATATATCTAAAATTGTTTAAACGGGTTTGATTTGTAAACAACGTCTAAACTTAGATTAAGAGGTGATACTTTTAGATACATGTACACCAATGTCGCATGGGTCTTCGAAAAAACCCGTATTCCACACATGCGCATAGGTGCATACATCATTTCCGTCAAAAATGGGTCGAGTGAGGAGGAAAACAAACAGCGTGGATTTTTAATAGGTTAAATCATGCTGAATTAGATTATAATCGTTGTTTTAAGTTGAACCTAGGCACTCGGCGAGCAAGGAAAAAACAAGTATTTTTTATACAAAAGATGTCAGGATATATCCACGCTGAAGGTTAAGAAAGGGTATTTTCAGGATAACACTATCAAATATTTAACAGAACAAATGCCATTGTAAAATCAAGTTTCATATTATAAAATGTTCTCATGCATTGGAATTTTCATTTGCCAACTTCATTCATGTAATTCTAATTTCAATGACTATGTGAAAATAAGAATTTAAAGGAGGTTATTATTATGAAATACATGTTTAGCTATCACATGACAAAAGCAAAGCACGCGAAAAAGAATTCCTCCTTTTATTTATAAAGCGGCTTTTCCAAAGAAGAACAGACAGACGCAACGGCTCACTTCACATTATGAATTAACCGGGTTTTAACACCTTGTAAGTAAAGAATTTGAAAACTGTTTCTGGTTTAGTAATAAGGATTGTGAATAAAAAAAAAAAGGCGTTGATTACTCCAAATGCACACATCTCTGAGAGAGTCTCTTCAACGTATTGTGCGTACTCCAATGTATTTGATACGGGCGTGACAATACTAATGAGTGTGGGAGACTGTATGTATTAAATGGATAGCGATATTCATCTCGATATAACAGTGAAGTGAGTTGTAGTTGTAACAAACCGTGCTATTATACCTCACATGCAGATTTAATTACATAACATAACATAACATAACATAACATAATTTTATTAGAACTTAGGCACATAGGCCCATAGTTCAAACACGTTTACAATTACAGGCATGAACACAAATAAACAATATAAATATGAAGAAAATCACATACAAATTACAATATATTTGAGATAGTTAAAAGGATTAGTTCATATTTGAATGAGAGTGGAAGAAAAAGACCTTACATCCAAGTAATAAATAAAACTAACTATTCTGTCTAGACATAAATGAGTTTCTTTCTTGGAAAGCATTTTTACAAAAAAGTCCAAATTACATCCCATTTTCAGTGGTTTGTTTGATTAGCTTCGCGGTTATTTTGGTGTGTTGGATATCAGTACATTCTGAGGTATGGAGGTTTATTATATCGTATTCAAATGTGTATTATATAAACGAAAAGCAGATGGAAATGAGAAGACCAAGCATGAATTGTCAATTATTTTGAAATATTTTACACAAACGACATTTCAAAATATGAATATCTTGACGTTTAATCTTTTTGAAAACAGTGTGGGAAATGGAAAAAATGCTCGGTAAGAGCAAGTTCTCCTTTACCAGCAATGTATTCCAGAGTCGTCTTCAACAAACTGGTCAAACGTCAGTATTGTTTGGTAAAGGGTTAAATAAACTTATCTAATTTACATCGATTGTGAAGGAAGCTTGAAGCCTATTAGATTCACTCTCGTTGACTGCTTCGTAGATACTACACCAGTACTCGCGCCAATTTGAGAGCAGGTACCGACAGTCTTTGTCTCCCCTAAAGGGGTTCGAGCCCAAGACACCCGATGTCAACTGTTTGGTTTATCTATTGTTAATTTTTTAATTTGAAATTGGTTGGGATACCATTTGTTATACGACCTAACAAAAACCCGGTGTTCACAATAGTTCATTTGACAACTACTGCAGCCATGCTTCTTTCCTGTTTTTTCCTTTATCTTTAACAGTAGGATGCTTGTCTTCTGCTTCATTCAAACGATGTGCCTATTACATTGTAAGGGTTTGGGTTTATTTGTTTTCACACCAATTGTGAAACTAGTTTTTACACCTTGTATCAACAATTCTCATTTCTGATTTCCGAATACACAACCGTTTCACCGAATGTGGGTTGATTGAAATTCGCAAATGGACCACGGTTTTTAACGGGATTCAAACCCCAAACCCACATGCACTGAAGCTGACGCTACCACAGGACAACTGTCTGTAGTTGTTTGTATCTTCGAAAAGTTACATTGTAAATACTGTATATATAAGAGTACATTTTGGATATCGTTCAAGGATAAAACAAAGTCCAGATATCTGAATTATATTCAAAGTTATTCATGACTGGATAGAGAATGCATTGCTCTTAATAGTCAGTGTCATTTTATGCATCATGATGTCTCTTTTATATAAGATAACGTCATTGATATTCATTGATATATACATCTGCATGCATTCTCATTATAAGATAGTATGAAAGCTATGCAAAGATTATTCCTAAACGGATTTAAAAAAAAAAAAAAATCAACAGAAAACAGTTTCATTTTTCCAACCATGTTTCTGGCGTAGGGTTAAGACATTATTGTAGCGGCTTTCTAAACGGAATATTGGTAAACTTACCGACACGTTTCTCGGTTAACTCGGATAATGTATTGGCAGCATCGTTTGGATCATGCAACATTAATAACTGGGTGGGATATCACAGCCCGTGCTTAAAAGTGTTAGCGCGGTTTATTGGCATTCCGACCTCATTATCGTACTTGATCGGCGTGAACGATTTACAAACACATTTCGTTTATAACCCAGGGAATGACGTCCCGTGTGTGATTGTTGGAGGAATAGGCTTGTTATATCTGATCGGATAGAATAGCTGTACATGATTGTTTGTGCTACAACTAATATACGGTTAAACGAAACATGTGTTCATTATACTTTAAAGGCGCATGAAAGGAGACTAACAATCAAACTATATCATTTGGTAAACTTTTTGGTCAGATTCAAAACGTTATCACAAAAAGACTCTTCATCAAAACATAAACGTGAAAGCCAACGAACAATAACCCAGATTAACAAATTTGATAATTCAAATTGTCTAATATTTTACCTCTGACCTGGTCACGTGATACACAAATCTTTTAACCAAATAATCAGAATTTGTTATTTTATACATGTAAACAAACATATTGTTGATAAAGATGATTGAATTAGAGACAACTATATTTCAAGCACTAAACAGATTATGTTAAAGGAGTCTATTAAGTAGAGTCTCACAGAATTCGTGAATTACTTTTCATGACTATTATAAACATGATAAAATAACTCTATAGACGATCCTTTTTACAGTACTTTATTTGTATTTGTATACTTTCATGTGCCTTTAACATCAGCAATGTATTTAACAGTGAATATGAAAAACTATGGTATTTCTACTGATATATGTACCAAGTTTATATATATGTGGATTTTAAAAATCATGCAGACGTCAATCGTAATGGATAAAAAAGAAAATGGATATACATGTATGTGAAACCTATCTAAAGATAGCTTTAAAATTTGATTCAGGTTGCGTCGTAGAAGTACCAAAAATGGATCATAAAATACTCTAGAAACCATTGGTAAATGAACCGTGCTCCCGTGAAGTGAATACATTATTGCACATTGATATCGGCAAACATGGTTCGTGTGTGTCGTAGATCCGTGCGAAAATGCAACTTTTGTGGAGTGGTGATGAAAAAAAAAAGAGAGAGAGAGTAGATAAATAAATAAATAAAACGCATCACAGTCGTCTCACTATGGAATACAGTGACAATATCAATGGAATAAACGACAATATCAATGGAATAAACGACCTGCTCAAAGCATCGTTTCTGTTTCCGACTAACGTAAGTGCGCCTTTATAAAGTGGAGACGCGAAGAAAATAAAGAAGAGTCAGTAAATAAGTTAAATAAAAAAACGCACCTTACTCTTCTTACCATGGAATACAATGACAATAACAATGGAATAAGCGACATGCTCAACGGATCCTATTTGTTTCCGGTTAACGACACCGTACAGCCAACGGTGACGACAATGTCCCTCGAAGACATAGACGAGTTCGTCCTCACGAACCTTGGAGAGAAGCGGAAGGACCTCGTGTCGGTGGTGTCGCTTACAGTCGTGTACTCGGTAATCTTTGTGACGGGCGTCCTTGGCAACCTAAGTACCTGCATCGTCATCTGGAAAAACCCGTACATGCACACGGTCACCAACCATTATCTCTTTAATCTCGCCGTCTCCGATGTGCTGACGCTTCTTTTGGGTAAGTACCACAAGCTTTTGTATATATATCTGTAATTGTATTTTTGTATATACGTATGTTTGAACACCCGTATCCAGCCATTTCGAAACGCATATTGTCCCCGGATAACATAGCAAGAAATAGTCAATTGGTTAGAATGTCAAACCGATTATCTCTTTACCCATTAACAAACAATAACGACATTTGACCAGTTTGTTGTAGACGACTCTGGAAAATATTGTGGAAAAAGAAGTTGCTTGTCAAGAGCAACTTTTCATTTTCCCACAAAGTTATCAGCCCCTATCAGAAGATCATTTTCAAATTTCATCACATTTTGAAATGTTGTTTTCAAAGTCTTTTGATTTTGGCCAGTCGCAAATTTGGCGTTTGGTAAAGGGTTTAACCAATAGGTCGCCATTTAGAAACTCATGCTGTCACCGGTTTACATAGCAAGAAATAGTCATTTGATTAGAATGTCAAACCGATTGCCGAAGTTCATGATTGACGAAAGCAAGTTCAAGGTAGAATACATATAACCAGCTTTCATTTCTGTCATCGGATTAAATCGGTTGTTCTCGGCCAACCTCGGTCGTGGTCCGTAACATGTCGGTTCAATGCGAATAGTTACGTCCCAGACCTAAGTGTATCGAGAACGACCGAAGTAATCTGACGAAAGAATAAATTTCAAAATGGCGGATCAGAGGCATTCTACCTTAATCGTCAATCATTAACTTCGGGAATCGGTTTGACGTCCTAATTAAATTACTATTTCTTGCTCTGAGTGCGTATGCATTCTAATATGATATACATATAAATTGATTGGGAAAATCAGTTTCAACAGTTTTCGAATTTGAGATCCTGAACTCCCATTGACTCCAATATTAAATGAGGTATTTTCAAGACTCTGCATAGTGAAGAATAGTGTTCCCCACCCTTAGGTATACATGTATACAGAAACATTCAGTTGGTCCATTCAACTCTCAAAAATTGTTTAAAAATGGACACCTCAACCGTGTATTTCTTTCCACGGAGCGTACTAGTACAAGTACCGTCCGTAAAATCAGTGCACAGGTTGTAAAATCTGACCGAGGTACCGGCATTTTGTTTATACATCCGAAAACCTTGAGAGCATTGCAGGACTATCATCTCTACAGGAAATACAGTGACGTCTCGTTAATCAGAACACGTCTGTTCCCTATAAAATTTCCGGATTAACAAGTAATCCGGACTAATGAAGCAAGGCCTGGTCTTTTACACATTAAGACATAATGGTCTATATGCACGTCTATACTTATAACCCTTTACTAAACGCCAAATTGGATAAAATTAAAAAATAATCTTCTGATATGGCAGAAAACATTGTGGGAAAAGGAGAAATTGCTCGTGACGAGCAATTTCTCCTTTACCCACAATGTTTTCAAAAGTCGTCTGCAACAAACTTATTAAATGTCGTTATTGTTTGGAAATCGGTTTGGCAAATTACTACAAATGATTCCGTTCCCATAAAATTTCGTTCGGATTGCGAGACATCCGGATAAACGGGGTCCGGATAAACGAGGTTTCACTGTATATCAGTGTTCTACTAGCTCATCTCTTACCAGGAACACTATGAACAAGAAGTCGAAACTGAACATTTCTAAATGGGTCTCCTTTTGGGAACTTCGACCCAGAAGTACTCCGTACGAGGTACGATATCAGACATGATTAATACGAGAATGGATTATTGCCCTTAAATCGCCAGAAGATAAGAATTCGTAAAAAGCGAGGAAATTGGGGATCCATTTGCAAATTTGTTTGGAAATATTCGCGGGGAAGGCTGGTGCACGTTTTGCCACTTTTGCTTTCTAGTTGTCTTTTCTGTAGATAGAGACTGAAAGGTGTTTTATAACATTTTAACATGGGCGACACTGGTGCAGAGGTAGAGTGTTGGGGCCAGGTACCGAGGGTAAAGGGTTCGATCCCTGTAAGGCAAGATGCAAATTGCCCGAGCTAGCCCTTAAATCCGCAAAAGTACTGTTTTTTTTATCAAGGACGACGTCATCGGGTGGATTCAGTAGGGTTCAAGGTTCCGTCACAATCGAAGTATAAAAGATAAGTTTAAACTAACATCTCGACATGACGCGTTAGTGCTTTACATCGGACTACTTGTTAAAGTATCGGTGTCCGTTCTTCGAAATATGTCAGTGAAGAGATCAAATGATTAAGTTATCCGTTGCGTTCATGCGCACGCATCAGTCACAAGGGGAATTAATTGTGTTGATTGAATAAGAAATTGATGCTACAGTACATAACACATGTTTTCGACGTATCGGCAATATCCCAAGAGAGCAGGGAGAAATGCCAAACGTGTGGATATCAACCGATAAACCAACAATAACGACATTTGACCAGTTTGTTGCAGACGACTCTGAAAAAAACATTGTGGGAAACGGAGGAGTTGCTCTTCACGAGCTTTGACGCTTACCACAACATCATGTTCAGCATTCTCTTTCGATAAAACTCTCTGGGACTGAATTTACAACAAAATCACGCTCTCTATTCGAGGGCGAAATGACTTTTATCACAGTTAAAAGGAGATTCGTAACAAAAGTGACAGCATCAATACTTCATAATTAAATGTCATCCGAAATTAGCTTTATTGTTCATCATCTCCAGGAGGGAAGCCTGTTGCGTTGTCGTTAAAGGTACTTGTTCACAGATGTGAGACAGGTTTGGAAGTTGGAAGTCAATTTGATTAAAACTGCAAATCATCTGTGCTGTTATATGATATGCAAAGAAGAACAGTTATTGGAAGCAAAACGAGAGTGTTTTTAATTTTTTATAATGTGTAGACAGAGAATTAACATGTATTTGATCCAAAAGCGTGACAGTTTTTTAGATATACCACATATAAACTGTACATAGAACATGTAAGATAAATTGACGTTCCTTGAATTGATTATGCTTCCAGTAGCTACTTTTAGTTGTACACGAACATTAAACAACAATGCAAAAAATGAGATATACTGCATATAAACTGTACATGCTTAGATAAATTGACGTTCCTTGAATTGATTATACTTCCAGTACATGTAGCTACTCTAGATTGCATTGTTTCAAAGACATTTCATTATCACTTTCAAATGTTCTCCTCTGTGAACAAGCACTTTTAACCCATTGCCAAACAATAACAACATTTGAACAGTTTGTTGCAGACGACTCTGGAAAATATCATGGGAAAAGGAGAAATTGCTCTTTGCGAGCAATTTCCCCTTTTCCCACAATGTTTTCTGCCCTAATAGAAAATTTATTTTCAATTTCATCACATTTGAATTGTCGTCTGCAAACTCTTTCAATTTGGTACATTCGAAAAGCTGGTGTTTGGCAAAGGGTTTAAGAACACAGCTTGAGTTCTCATGCCCCGTCTCTGTGTGGGTTTTAATTACGGTAGTGATGGATTTCGATTTTTGAAA